>CM026289.1:11465439-11619741 GCA_014851415.1 Cnaphalocrocis medinalis | reverse complement strand
TCGGGATATGGAGAACGGGTAATATGCAATACAAGGATCAGATAAGGATTAAGGATAATATCAATATGATGGTATGGTAGGTATTTATAATTTTATGTCATTTAAGGTGATAAAAGAACACAAGATGTTGTATATATCAATAGGGGAAGGTGGGGGACCCCTCGTACGGTTTTCACATTTAATTTTATCTATTTTTTATTTTTCCATGAATTGATCACATGAAACTTAAATATATAGTCTAACTATCTGAGCTTCATATAAAAAAAATACAGGTGAATTAATCTAATGTTTCAACTATTTATTATGATTTAAACTAAATCTGGAATATGTACGAATCTGCCCCGAGAACGGGTACCTACATACAGTGTTGGGGGTACCTTCGTACGTACGATTAAAACGACCCTTAAAAATCAAAATGTTTTATTAGCATTGAAATTAAACACAAACATAATATTTAACTTACATTAAACAAAAATAAAAGTTTTTCTGGTAGTCAACAAACAAAACATTGCCTTTTTTCGAATAACAAAACTTCAATGACTTTCCTTAAAATTAACGACTTTTAATTACTCCTGTAACAATAAAATACGAAATTGCTTAATTTTTCACTCTCAAATCAAAATCTTTTATTAGCATTGAAATTAAACACTAGATAAATTATGTAATTTCTATTAAACAAAAATCGAATACTTTTCTGTGTAGTCAAAAAATAACATAGCGTTTTCTTTGAAAAACAAAAACATAAATGACTTTTTTTCAATTAACAACAATTAATTACTTTCCTGTAACAATAAAATGAAATTGCTTCATTCGGACGCGTTCAAATGTGCCCCATCTAGTTCTGTCCGAAAGTGCCCCACTAACCAAATGACAACATATATAACATTTTAATATAATTGGAAAACGTCATGAATTAACTATTGAAACGTAACTTAAGTATATTTTGCTAGTTACTAATAGATTAGTTTACACAGAAACCTTATTTTAGCTACAGTAACATAGACAAAAACATTCATCAAAAATTACTCACCGACGCCAAAACACATTTGTTCCTGTCGCTTCACACTACCGCTCCGAATGTCGCGATACTTTGTTGGCGTAAGGCTGGTACCGCGACTCACGCCCACGTACAAAGCAAGACCATATGTGGTGTCGTTTAAAAAATATTTTGACTGTATGAATGTGCCCCGCGTACGAATGGAGGGATCTTCCCTATTGTTTAGATGATAAAGAGAGTAGCGATAGAAGTCGGGAATGGGATACGGAGTGATATAAGAGATGCTAGTAAAGAAGAACGGTTATGCAAAGGACAAGAGAAAAAAATATGGTTTACATCCCCAATGGCACCGCATTCGCACAAGTTATCATTTGTAATTTTAAATCTAAACAGATGAGCAGGAGTGCAGGTATGACCCAGTCTCATGCGGATTATATTAGATGTGGAGATTTTACCAAGTTTTATTTTAAAGAACCAAGGTTTAGTTGGAATGGAAGGTTGATTTGTCTGTAATGTTTGCCTTTTTCTTGATTATTATTCACCCAATCTTGCTGCCACGAATCATGTTGAAATATTTTAGGAAGAGAAAGCAGATCATATGAAAAGTTTTTGTAAGGAAATAGGTCTCCAGAAGATACTGCTTCATTGGCAAGTTGATCAGCTTTTTCATTCCCTAGAATATTATGGTGGCTAGGAATCCATACAAAGTGAACAATTAAGCCCTTCTGTAAAATTTTGTGAAGCAAATTTCTACACTCTAAAATAACAACACTATTCGAATTATTTATAAATGGGAATTTATTCAAGGCTTGTAAAGCACTTCTTGAATCAGAAAATATGACGCTTTGATTAAGCTTCATAAGCAAAACATATTCTAGAGATTTGAAAAGACCGTAACATTCTCCGGTGAAAATAGATGTTTCTGGAGGTAGTTTGACTTTTTGAACTATTTTATATTGGTGATGATAAATACCTACGCCAACGTGACCCGAGGAAGAGTGTTTAGAGGCATCGCTGTAAATATGGTGCCAATTTTCCCAATTAGTGTTTAAAATGTTGTCAAAGACTGAATTAGCTTTTTTATTGTTTTTTAAAATAGCTAACCGATCAGGGTAGACTACTGGAACAAGGACTAAAGATTCATAAGTATAGCAAAAGATAGGAAGATATTGAGATCTGTGAGTTGGAGCTTGTAGAGAAATGAATTTGCGATAACTGTTAATTAAACATGGAGTTCTTTTGTGAGACCAGTACGATGATGTATCAATAAGATGTGATAGAGATTTTAGTTTAGATTCCAATGGATGATTAGAATATTGAAGGGCACGGAACAAAAATTTGTCACATAAAAATTGCCTCCTAAATTTTAATGGGGCATCACAAATTCAACTTGTAAAGCGACTATTGGGCTTGATTTCATTGCACCTGTTACGATACGGAGAGCTTTTGACTGGACACCATCCAATTTATTTAATCCCAACAAACTACATGGTTCAAGGAAGTATGTTCCATAATCTAAAACGCTCCTAATTAAGGCATTATAGAGTAATTTTAAAGTATAAGGGTGAGCTCCCCACCATACGCCTGAGAGACATCGAAGAATATTTAAAAGTCGTTCACATTTTGCAACCAGATAGTAAAAATGAGGAAGACCAGTTAATTTTTCATCCAAGATTATTCCTAAAAATTTGGCCTCTTTTTGCGAAGGTATAATTGCATCATCGTATACAACTGAAATAGCAGGGGGGAAGCGCATTCTTGAAAACAACACAGCACAACTTTTGTGTACCGATAAACTCAGACCATTATTATCGAGCCATATTTTTAAAAGTTGTAGTGCGGAAGATAGTGTAAAACATAATTGATCAATCGAACTGCCAGATACATAAAATAATAACATCTGCATACTGCAGGACATTTAGGCTGCTTGAGCCAGTCACTGCGGTTACTAGATCATAGGTGTAAATGTTATAAAGTAGTGGACTTAAGACTGACCCTTGAGGGAGTCCCTTCCACACTGATCTAGATTTTGTTGCCAAATCACCTTGAAAAATATGGATAGAACGGTCTGATAAAATATTTATAATAAAATTAATAAATTGAGGTGGAATCTTTAATTGTATTAGTTTTTGTTTTAGGATAGGTAAAACGACATTATCATAAGCAGCTGAAATATCTAGAAAGGCTGCTACTACCGACTCGTTATTAGAAAAAGCTAATCTGATGTCTGTTGTAAAAATACCAATACTGTCCATTGTACTTTTACCTTTTCTAAAACCATATTGACTATTGGCCAGCAGACCCTTGCTTTCAACATACCATTCTAACCTGTTTTTAACTAGATGCTCAGCTATTTTGGCTACTACCGATGATAGGGCTATAGGACGATACGAGGTTGGGTCTGAAGAAGGTTTGTTGGGCTTTAAAATTGGAATTATAACTTGAGATTTCCACGATGGAGGAATATTTCCGGAATAGATAACCGAATTAATAAGATTTAAAAAATACAATAGAACAGGTTCATTTAAATGAGAAAAGAAAGAATAAGGTATACCATCAGCGCCAGGGGCAGAGTCTTTAACTCTAGATAAAACACCTTTCAATTCATAGAGGCTAAAAGGGGCAGTAATGGCTGAATCAGTAGAATTATGTTCCAAAAGAACAGGTATAGGAATTTCTTCTTGTGCAACAAAAGGAGGAGCTAGGATATCCAAAAATTGTTCCAATATTGGTTCATGTATTAATGGAGGCTTAGATTCTCTGAACGCTGATCTAAATCTACGTATATTGTTCCAGACGGCAGAAGGAGGAACATCAGGTGATAAAGAGGAACAAAAGTTTTTCCAACCTTCCCATTTCTTGCGTTTGAAAAGTTTGCGAGTTGACTTTATTTCTTCAGCTAGATTATCAAAATTTGCAGAAGTAGAATGTAATTTGTATTTTTTTTCTGCTTCTTTTCTTTTTTTGATTGCTGCAGAACATTCTTTGTCCCACCAAGGCGGGGATGGTATACCATTAAAACAACTATTTTTAATGGGAAAAACATTATCTGCTACTTTTAATAGGAGAGAGGCTAAGGCTTCAGCACTAGCAGCTTGGTTACTATTAGTTAGATCAGGAAGAGACGGCATATTTAGATCAACTTGTTCCTTATACAAATCCCAATCTGCATAATTTAGTTGATATTTCATACGAGGAGGGGGCTTTTTAACTTTATTGCCAAAAGTAGTAGCAAAAGTTATTAATAAAGGAAAGTGATCACTACCAAATGTGGAATGAAGAACAGACCATGTCAAAGAAGAAGCTAAATTAGGGGAAGAAATGGATAGATCTGGTGCACTCGAACCTTCATTGGGTTGAGTCCTACGGGTGGGATCTCCATTATTTAATAAGCATAAATTTTGAGAGTCTAAGATATCAAGGACTCTAGCCCCATAGTGATTTGAACTAGAACTTCCCCAAGATACATGTTGTGCATTAAAGTCACCCATCAATACAAGAGGTTTGGGCAAATTTGAAATAATATTTTCTACTTCATTAAAAATAAAAGATGAGGGGTGAGGAATGTAGAGGGATACAAAACAGATTCCGTTAATTTTAACAGCAATGATGGAGAGCTCACTACTATGTTGTATTATTGGGACATGTTTGAAAGGAACGCAATGACTAATAAGGATGGCTACACCACCATATCCATCACTTCGATCCTCTCTAACAGAAGAATAACCTGGTATTTTAAAATTCAATTCAGGCCGAAGCCATGTCTCCTGAAGGGAGACAACAAAGGGGTGAAAATTGTTAATTAGATAAATCAAGTCAGTTTTTTTATTACAAACGCTTCGACAGTTCCACTGTATTACAGTAGAACTATCTGTCGTACTGCGCTGTACTATTTTTATTTACCACATTCATCTTAGGAAGAGCAACGTTGGACGGTGAAGAAATAATATCAAATTCAGACAAAGAAGTTATTAAAGTTAATATAAGTTCTTTTAAAGATAAATTAGATAATGAGTTATCAAGATTACTATTAATAAGAGCACACCCTTTTTGGGGTGCAGGGGCATCATAATCTTTGATAAGGGAGTTATGTGCCAAACGATCATAGCCTTTTTCAACTTTACGGGGGCTTTTTGGTTTCATGAAAACTGTTTTCTTATATGATGTTCTGGGAGAATTGCTAATGGGAGTGTTATATTGACTGGACAATGCTGTGTTGGGAGATGGTGCTGAAGTTAAGATGTCTGCATAAGATTTTACTACTGGAGGGTGCAGTTTAATTGCTTCTGCATATGAGATGCAGTTTTTGGCCATTGTATCTTTTATTGATCGCTGTCTTAAGTATTCAGGACATTTTCTATTAGTTGCAAAATGTGAACCAGTACAACAACAATATGCATCTTCCTCTTCGTTAGGGCAGGTATCTCCGGTATGTTTTTGGCCACATTTGAAACACCTAGGTGTAGATCTGCATTGGGATTTTATATGCCCATACCTACAGCAATTAAAGCATTGAACTGTTGGATAAATGTATATATCAACTGGAAGAGCATTATAGCACAGGAAGACTCTAGGAGGTAGAATCTGACCGTCGAAGGTGAGCACTACAGTTTCTATGGGAGTGTATTCAGCTTTACCATTAACAATATTCTTTTTTTTAAGCCGCCTTACTTTGATAATCTTACCACATCCAATAGGGACAGTAATATTTTCAATTATATCTTCATCGCTCCAATCAGCAGGAATACCTCTAACCACTCCCATTCGGGTCACGTTAAATATTGGTACAAAAGCCTTATATTTTAGATTTTAACGTATTACTCAAAATGAAGGTGTTTGCAGAGTCAAAGTCAGAAAATGAGATACATATCCTATTCCTTCCTATTTTTTTCACACTGCCATCAATAATGTTTTTGAACATATTCTTTTTCAGGAAAAACCCAAATGAGATGGCATTCATGTAGCAATTTTCATCAGGGGATGATTGTTCTCTTTGAACATGGACTTTAAAGGGTGCACAGTCAGAGGCTTGGTAAAAAATCCTACCAGTAGGGGGACGGACATCTTGTTGTACACCTGCCGATGCCAACGGGGGTACTGGAGGGGGGAGCCCCAAATCCGATAACGGTGTCATAATTTGAGGGTTATTAATAGTTTCACACTGGCAATCTGTCAGACAACTGTTTATAGTGTCCAAAAGATTTACTTTTCCTTTTTTTATTACAATGTTTGCAAGTTTTCTTATTTATTTTCCGACGTTTTACCGTATTTTTGCTACCTCGGGAGCAATCAGTATCAACCACCGATCCCTCCGTATCCATCCCCGAGTATGAAATCGTGACATAGTTACTTACCTGGGGGCTCGCGCCCCCAGGATCAGGAGGCTCATTCATGGAGAACAAAGTGAATGAAAACTTACCAGAAAAGTGGCGTCAATACACTTAAAACAATAAACTACTTAAAATAAATAAACTATGAACTTTTATAACTTATCTGATCCAGTAATTAAGTAAGAATTAAAATTTTTCAACAAGAGAAAGAAAAAAGACGACCGGTCAAACCGATGTTTCCCGCGCTTTTTTTTTCGATTCTATTTTTGTAGACTTTGCTTTTGTATCCATAAAGCATAAAGTTATTAAAGTAAAGCCTTGTTAAGTCAACTATTTTATTTTCTGTTGACAGGTTTGTTTCATCATTTGTGTCACTCCACCACACTTCACTGTCATAGTAAAATCTGAGTGGAGTTTTTTTAGATAAGTTTTAGTTTTCTATTATAATTAGCTCTGTGTTATGGCAAGTATAACAGGACCAGTTTTGCGTCAATAAGTAATATAAGATATCAAGGAGAGGAAAAAAACTCCTGGCTACGGATGATCAGAGGACTTTGGTTGCCTTGCCGAAAGATGTCCCCGAACGGACCTGGTAGGTAGAAAAGCCATTTCGAAGGTCGGATGCTATTGACAACAAGGTGCGATAAGTTAGCTAAGAAGCTAAACCAATTACCTATACCTACAACTAAGTTTATCATTACCCCAAAACGACTTTATCAAGCGCCATTTTATTATTATTTTTGGAATAAAGTTGGGACTATTGTAATAAACCGACCACACATTAAATTTTTCTAGGTAGGTAGGTAGTGCAATACATAAGGTAAATGTACGTAATTACGGGGTATTAAGGCATTTTTGTCTTTCCTAGCGATTTCCAGTAAAGCAGGACAAAACAGCAAATGAAATTAGTTTAGTCGTAAAAAGCGGTTTTCAGAGAAGAGATTAATAATGTAACATACTGTATTAAACTTTTTTATAAAAGTAATTGTAATTTTCCTGGACCTCGTATATGTCCGTTATTACGGTATAAAATTTGACTCTCGAGGTATTCCGAAATGGATGCTGGTAATTCCGGTATATGTAGAAAAATGGCGTTATTCTGCAGGATTACATGAAATATGAAAAATAAGATAACGTGACGTGTTTTTAATATAACCACCTTTATTTTCTTTGTGTAGGAAAACAGTTTATTTACATTTTTAGGTACTATAGTATGTTTAAACTTTCATGAGATCAAATTGAACTTACTTCGACTTACTTCTAGCTTATAGCACGGTTTATGAACTATATTTTATTCATATTTATTATTATTTTTTATATATGAAAAAATCCATTAAATTCAAAATACATATTTTTTAAATTTCTCATGCAAGGTCTGGTTGGGTATGTTAGATGCACGATATATGGCATAGTTCCATTTTTTAACATCCTTTAAAGCTTTGGCGAGTCCTCGTTGGAGTACTTTTGTTTGTCATTTCGACCTGTAAAAAAAATAAAATGCAGTACCAGCTCAATCAGGTACTTCTATCTACCGTAATATCAAAACAGCCAAAAACGGGTGGTAATTCCGGTAGTCAGATTACAAATTTCTAACGAGTAACTCTTCTTAACAACATAAACGACTTGAATTGTATAGGAATGCAATTGTACTAGTAATAGTTATCAAAAATACTGGAAGATACAATTAAATTAAACAAATTAATGATTTTGTACCGATGTTATTTGTGACGAATCTGCTTAAAGTAAGAAAAATGTTTTCTCTTTACAAACGTATTTCATAACATAGAGAAATAAATAGTAATACGCATTTGATTCCAAGAACTATGTTAATATAGACCTGTACCAGCTTTTTCGTTTTCTTATCTCATCTCGTTCCTGACAAATTCCAAAAAACCAAATCACCCTTCTTTCCGCTATTCCGTAATTGTTACGTAATAATGGACAGGGTTGGTTTTTGGTGTAGGTAATTGCGGGCAATCAGAAAATTTCAATTAACTCGCTAAAACTAAATGAAATAACTTGAAACGGCCATCAAAAGTTTTTTTAAACTCTTAAAATAATCACATTACTTTTATGTAATACTTACATGTCATTCGCAATATCCTTAGAAAATTCGCGCGGTAGCTTACCGTACGCAACACGCCACCCACCCTTTATGGCGGTTTGGCGCAGGCTGACCGAGGGAGACGTGTCAACTGATCGATGATGGTTACGTTCTTTTTAACGTATGTAATTGACGCTCTATTGTACATACTTAATAGATAACTTTATTACTTTTTATACAATTAGTAATTTTCTTATTTTTAGGCCTTCGGTTTAGGCCTTACTTACGAACGAACGGAACTTAACTTACGGAATTCCGTACACGTTAATATGGTACATCTACCTTATCTACACCTACCAGAAAACTTTTCATTTCGCAACATTTTGTCCGGCAACCGAACACAGGAAGCTTACCTAGTTTAGAAGGTAGAGAGTTTAATGATGTCTGGAGAGTAGGTTCCTACCTACTCATACCGTATAGTATTAATTGATATAAGCATTTCACCGACCACCAGGGCAGAGGTCCTTCAGAAAGAAGAACGACCTGTTCATCTTCGAGATCCGAGAGGACATCGTCGAGGAAGCGCTGAAGATCGGCTTCGAGCGGTACATGGAATCGGCAGAACGCTCTCTTACAGCCCACTCGCGCCGCGCAAGCGTGGCTGAAGCTTATCGACTGGTATTGCTATTCACTACCTTCTATTTCCTATTTATAAAGAGGTTAATCTCATATTCCACGCCAGGCCTTATAGGTAAACCGAAAACACGAAACACTTGCGCGATACAATCAGCGCCCAGCGCCATCTATCGGTAGATAGTGGAACTACTGTCCCGAAACGAAGTGAGGGCGGGCCACTAGTTTTTTATTTAAATTTGAACAGACTTTAGATAAAATAACGCCCAGAAATCGTGTGCGCACTTTTAACTACACTAAAACGGTGTAGTCTGCGAGACAAAAATGTTTTGTTATGTGTGTGTCTGCGTAGAGTCACGCCCACATAAATCGGTAATTTGCCTCACTTTAGACGACGCGTTTGTGTGAAGACTATGTCCATCCAGGTGTTACTAAGCTAAGGTGAAAAAGTAGGTAAGATCCGTTACGTAGAACAAAAAAACACACACACTAAAATTTACCGAGTTGGAAGTATTTGTGACAGTTCGAATTGTCGTTGAGCTGCAGGTCTACTGACTAATGCCAGAACTTTTTGCAAAGGGTAAACGAACTGCCTTCGTGTGCATAATAACGGCAACGTATTTAGTTATTTAATGAGGTCATGAAAATTGAGTTTTGTCAGCCTGTTGGCTTCGAAGGGATACGGTGTTTGTAGTATGAGTGTTGGATCCTGACTTTCACAAGTCGATCCAAGGAAAACTTGACTGCGAGACCGCGACAGTAAGTACCTATAGCTAAGTCATGTTGTCTCAATTTACTATCGAACGGTTTATCATTATTTGTGTATACAGACCTCCTTCTGGTAACTATCATAATTTTGAATCTGCCATGGAAGATGTATTGAGGAAAGTAACTAATTGCAACAAGCAAGTAATTGTATGTGGGGATTTCAATATTAACTTATTAGAAAACAGTCAAAGCTCAGGTATGCTTCTGAATCTATTTAAATCTTTTAATTTGCGCCACCTTTTTGTTGAACCTACACGCGTTACCCCCACTTCAGCTACTTGCATTGATAATATTTTTTGTAACTGTAAGGTAATTGAAAAATCAATAATTAATTTTGTCAATTCTGACCATACGGGACAGATAGCTGTTTTTGAACACCGTCATGCAACTGCTCCCTCCGTTTTTGTCTATAGGCCAATCACCACCAGTCGTGTGGAAAAATTTAAGGGAAATGTTGAACACAAGGTTTCCCTGATGCAAGCTGGTAAGAACAGTAATATTGATGAGCTGTACAATACTTTATTTAATGTCATTCAAAAGGAATTTGAAATAATTTTTACAAAGAAAAAAGTCCAAGTAGATAACACTAAAACTAAATTTAGTGATTGGGCTACCAAAGGCATCTTTAAAAGTAGACGCACTTTATTCAAATTATATGATACTAAAGCAAACACGAATGATCCTCAAATAATTGAATATGTTAGAAACTACTCTAAACTATTTAAAAAAGTATGTGCAATGGCAAAGGCTAATTACTTAAAAGAAAAAATTAGAAATTCTAGTAATAAAATAAAGACCACTTGGAATATGATTAATAAAGAGACTTGTAAAAATACTACTCAAGATCACAAGTACTCTCTAAAAATTGATAATAAACAACTTAATGAGGATGTTGAAGTGGCAAAGGCGTTTGAATCTTTCTTCTCTAATGTACCCCTTATTACTACTAGTCATTTAAATTCTAGCCCTCAGCTTGCTTATTGTCATCTTCGATCGAGTGTAGATGAGTGTTTAACTTCTTTTAGTTTCCACCACATCAACTCGGAAACTATACTTAAAACTTTTAAAGATATAAATATAAAGAAAACAGAAGATTTGTGGGGTATATCAGTAGAAATATTAAGAAATATAATAAACATTATTGCCCCTTATTTAGCTGTAATATTTAATGAATGCGTAGGATATCGGTCAATTTCCAAATTTGATGAAATATAGCAAGGTTCTACCACTGTTCAAATCAGGTGATAGAAGTGACCCATCTAATTATAGACCGATATCCATCCTACCAGGCCCTTAGTAAAATATTTGAAAAAATTATATTCAATCAATTATTGGGTCATTTTAATCTCAATAAATTATTACATAATAAACAATTTGGATTTACTAAGGGCAGATCTACTACTGATGCAGGAGTTGCACTCATCAAGCACATTTTTGATGCATGGCAAAATAAGCAAGATGCTGTAGGTATATTTTGCGACCTTTCTAAAGCATTTGACTGCGTTAATCACCAAACATTATTAATGAAGCTACAGCATTACGGTCTCACAGACAGCTCTTTGAGCTTAATACGGTCATACCTAAGTGATAGAATTCAAAAAGTCAATGTTAATGGAATTGACTCTTCCGGTGCCCTCTTACACATGGGAGTGCCCCAGGGCTCGATATTAGGGCCCTTACTGTTATTATATATGTAAATGACCTTCCTTACCTTACTAAAGACTTGTGTGACATAGTATTATTTGCAGATGATACTTCTTTAATTTTTAAAACTAATAGACAGAAAGGATAACTTTGACGATGTAAATAATGCTCTCACCCAAGTGCTAAATTGGTTCACTGTAAACAATTTGCTTCTAAACGCTAAAAAAACTAAATGTTTAAATTTACATTGCCCAACGTAAGACAGTCAGCACTAGGTATCAATATGAACATGAAGATGTTGAAGTTATTAATTCTACCGTATTTCTGGGCATTAGGTTAGATTCAAAATTGCATGGGGCCCTCATATTGCAGCTCTGGCTGGAAGACTCAGTTCAGCTGCATATGCAGTCAGAAAAATAAGACAACTGACCGATATTGAAGCAGCAAGACTTGTATATTTTAGTTATTTCCATAGCGTCATGTCTTATGGTCTACCTCTTGTGGGGAACTGCGGCTGACATTCAAGCCATATTTGGGCTACAGAAGCGAGCCGTCAGAGCCATATACGGACTTAGACCACGAGACTCGCTAGAGATTTGTTCAAAGAAAGCAACATCTTAACATTAGCATCACAGTATATTTGTGACTGTATAATGTATGTTTATAAAAATCTCAATTTATTTACCGAAGAAATCTGATAAGCATAGCCTAAACACCAGAAATAAACACAAACTTGCTGTTCCAAATCTCAGACTTCATAAAATTGGTAATTCATTTGTCGGAATGAGCATTAAAATTTTTAACAAATTACCACAAACCCTTGTTGATTTACCCCACATAAATTTAAATCTAAAGTTAAGTAAATCTTAGTTGATGGCAAATGCCTATTATACAATTGAAGAATACCTAAATGACAAGAATTTGTGGAAATGATAAACTGTTCACCTACACAGTGTTATGTATTATGAAATTATATTTATTTAATTCTTTAAAAATTTTATGATACAAATTTGAAAAGATTAAGTTCTACTGAGTTTCTTGCTGATTCTTCTCGGTTAGAAATTGACCTTCCGAATCAGCAGTAGATTATAAAATTTGACATTCATAAATGATTTTTCTGTAAAGGACTTAAATTGAATAAAGACATTTTGATTTGATTTGACTTAATTCTTTATCTAAGCATCGATAGCAAGTCAATTTATACATGTGTACATGTAGGGGAACCTGTGTTACGTTGGACAGTGTTGTACCTAGGACATTTTTAATTTTTCGAAAACTCCCACGCTTTAAAATAATATTGTCTATGGCAGTCGAAGCACCGTTTGTCCACTTTAACGTGAAGTTAGTTGGGATTCGCCGGCGCCGCGTGAGTGCAGATATAAGAGATCATTTATTATTTCTTGCTCAAAAAGTAGTTTTTCGGACTATACTTGTTGCCCATTTAGTTAACGTGATCAACATTATCAGAAATCTCTTATTCTCAATTAATCTCAGTATATGTAGGTAACAGATAGCATTGGTGTTCGAAACTGATCTCAACTTTAAGTGTGTTAAAAGTGGTTTATAGAATGTCACGATGTTGTACCTTGGCCTCCCACTAACTGCGTACCTTGGACACTGGCCAGGTACATCATATGGTTGTACTTAGGATGCGAAAACTAATAAGGCTATTTTTTATTTTTTTTTGTGTAGGAAAAATGCGCGAAGCAAGCAAAACCAAAAAGAGCTCCATTAGACACCGATAAAATTGAGAATGCAATCATATTATTGAAGGAGAAGGAGTTAACACTTCATGGTGCGTCCAAGCACTCTGAACGCTTGTAACGCTGGTGGAGAATTTATTCCTCCAATGCTTATATTCCCGAGAGTTAATTTCAAAGACTTATGCTTCATGGAGCACCTTGGGCTCCTTAGGTGCTGCAAATCCGTCAGGATGGTCTAACGAGACCATATTCGTAATGTTCATGCATCACTTCATAAAATTTGCAAGATGGGTCTGAAACTAAAGAAAGTCGTGCCATTATTTTGATGGATAACCATGAAAGCCATATTTCCATTCCAACAATTCGCCTTGCAAAGAAAATGGTGTCATTCTAGTTACCCTACATCCACATACAAGCAATAAAATGCAACCACTGGATAAATCGGTCTTTGGGCCATTTAAAACCTATTACAATCATGCAGCTAACGAAAAAATTATCGCAGACATTAATATAATTAAAAGGAGTTTAACAGGGACCTTTCCCTGTTAAACTCCTGGCGTTTATTTTCATTTGAACCTAGTATGTCCGAAGTACAACTCGTACTGTCTAAGGTACATCAGGTCTGTTGTACGTTGGACAGTTTTCCCTTTTTTTTTCTAGCGGCTTTTGTAGTCAACTTTATGAAAAATTCACAGATTTTATTAATGAACTATATATCGCACATAAGATGCTACAGTGACGTAACTTACATTTTACAAGTTTGTAGAAATGCAATTTAAAAAAAAAATACTCTTTAGCAGGCATTACCTGAAAACGATGAGGGCCTAGAACGTTCCTATATATTGGTTTATATAGCTCAGATACTGTATTTTAACAAAAAAGGAAAAACGCCAAAATAAAAGTGAGTCTCGCCCTCTAAAATGGTTTTTTTTTTATGACACCCCCCCAGTTTGCGTCACTGTTTCTCCAAATGGACTTCCATTTGGAGACAGTAACTTCACTGTTTAATCGAGTCCAAATTATTATAATAAAACAATTTGTATCGTTTATTGCTTTTATTTCAAAGTACACGACTACAAAAATCAAAAACCAAAAAAAATATAACAGTAACTTATCAAACTTTAGAGTTGCCACCAGATGTGTCTTTGTAGCACGGACCATGCGTCCTTTTTGCACTTAATACGTATAATAGTAGTAATTAAAAATACTTTGCTAGCCCGCAATGATCACGAGTTTACAGCAAAAATCCTTGTTAATGACTATTTTCATCATTAGCAACCCCGCGCTCATCCACTGCTGGACATAGGTCTCCCCCAATGCACGCCACCGCTCCCGATTTTCGGCCACTCTCATCCAGCTTACTCTAGCCAGCCTTCGAATGTCGTCATCCCATCTTGTAGCAGGGCGTCCAACACTACGTTTGCCGAGTCGCGGTCTCCACTCAAGGACTTTATGGCTCCAACGATTGTCAGTTCTGCGGCTAATTTGACCCGCCCACTGCCACTTCATTTTGCTAATTCGGTGGGCTTTGTCGGTGACTCTGGGTCTCTGTCGGATTACATCATTTCTGATGCGGTCCTTCAAAGATACTCCGAGCATAGCCCTTTCAATTGCTATTTTAAATATTAGTTAATCAGAAGATAATTAAGTAAGAAGTAGCTTTGGCAAACTTACTTCACGTCACTTCTAAAAAGTCCCTCATTAAATCTTGCATAGTAGCTGGGAATTAAATTGTTTCCAATCAGGCCAAATTACTAATTATTAGCGTGGCTGAAGTGGCAATGAGCAGGGCACATTGCGAGAACAGACGGTCCATTGGGGTGGAAAGGTCCTTGAGTGGAGGCCACGCGCAGGAGGCCGCAGCCGTGGCAGACCTCCCACCAGGTGGACCGACGATCTGGTGAAGGTCGCGGGAGTCCATTGGATGCGGGTGGCACAGGACCGATCTGTGTGGAGAACTTTGGGGGAGGCCTAGGTCCAGCAGTGGACGTCTATTGGCTGAAATAACAAATTAACCCGGCACTACACCGAAGATATCCCGGACGTCAGCCTGTACGAGATTAGCATAGCTCTCAAATAGCTTAAGAACGACAAGGCACCGGATGATGACGGAGTCACCGCGGAGCTTCTGAAGGCAGGTGGACAAACGGTCCTGAAAGCCCTTCAGAAGCTATTTAACTTCGTCATCATCGAGGGAAAGACGACCAAAGCGTGGCATACTGGCGAGGTGAGGCTTTTCTTCAAGAAAGGAGATAAATCCCAATTGAAGGACTACAGGCCCTTCACGCTGCTGAGTCACATATACAAGCTGTTTTCGAGAGTTATGACGAACCGTCTCGCACGTAGGTTGGACGACTTTCAGCCTCCTGAACAAGCCGGATTCCGCAAAGGCTTTAGCACCATAGACCACATTCATACGCTGCGGCAGGTTGTACAGAAGTCCGAGGAGTACAATCTGCCATTGTGCTTAGCGTTTGTGGACTATGAGAAAACTTTTGATTCTGTCGAGATTTGGGCCGTGCTACAGTCTCTCCAATGGTGCCGAATTGACTACCGGTACATACAAGTGTTGCAGTCCCTGTACGCAAACGCCTCCATGTCAGTCCGTCTTCAGGACCAGAAGTCTAAGCCTATACCACTCCAGCGAGGTGTGAGACAGGGTGACGTCATATCGCCGAAACTGTTCACAACTTTGTTGGAGGACGTTATTTTTAAGCTTCTGGAATGGGGTGGACATGGCATCAATATAAATGGCGAGTACATGACGCACCTTCGATTTGCCGATGATGTCGTAGTCCATGGCTGAGACCTTGGAAGACCTAAGCAGAATGCTCGACGACCTCAGTAGAGTCTCTCAACAAGTGGGTCTCAAAATGAACATGGACAAGACGAAACTCATGTTGAACTCTCATGTCGTACCCACTCCTGTATACAGTTACGCCATTGTTTCTCCAGTAAACAAATACAACAAATGGCATAACTTACAGTTACGACGAACTATGTCCAAGCGATGTCCACACTCAACGGGCCCCCCCGCGCAACTGACTGATCGGTCACTGTCGCACCAAGTATTGTGCAATTTTACGGTAAAGCTACAAAGACAACTCGCGCCATCTACCCCAAAAATAAGGAAATGATTATGCGTCTTTGTTTCATCATAAAAAATATCACTTTTTAAATGTAATGGCGCTTATAAGTCATTTTCACGATTTTTGAAGTTACGTCTATGTAGCATCTTATGAGCGATATGTAGTTAAATAATGGATCTTTCTATTATATGCATATTTGGCAGGTTTATTCACACCATTTATTTTAAAATACGAAAATGTAAAAAACTGGCCTAAGTACAACAGGTTCCCCTAATGTTCTCTGACCAGGTTTCGGTAGTAGTAAGATAGATAGATACTTAGGTACAGTCAGCCACACATCAGGTTACCACAACATGTCCAATTTCCTCAATTGATATTCAACATGACAGTAAGATGAGAGTCGATTGAAGATTTGACAGTAAAACAAATACTGTATCACTCCCAAAGGCACTTCTACCGGCATGACCCTGGCGAAGACCCCAGCGCCCACGTCCCCTTTGCTTCATTCCCGAGCGCGTCGAATCCTGGATCCCTGACGAACTGCCCGACCCATCGCCCAAGGACACCTGGTGCAGCAGGAGCTGAATGTGGTGGAGGACACTCCCGACCGAGGGCCTTCAGAAATGGCCCAGCACCACTTCTCTGGATGTACCCATTGTGGAGGAGATACCTTCGGAATACTGGTTAGTTGTTGCTCCTCTTCAATGATGGTATCACTTTAGAGAATACAACCAGCTGCCAATATTAAATCTCAATCATATCTTCAGTGGACGGTATAAGTTCTTGCAAAACTAGGTGGGGCACGCTCTCTCTAGTTAGATCACATAAATTTATGTGATCATAGACATACCACACTATCATCTTAGCTCCGGTCAATCCCTAGCTCACCCTTTGGAGCCTGGGATCCTCTTTCATGCTTTTCATCTTCGTCCATACAAATCTTGTGTGCGTCGCTTAGGTAAGTAGGTACCTACATACAAAATAACTAAGAGCCATCTTTTTGTTGTATATAACTGTCCCTCTTTGTGTCCAGGTTCCCTGGAAAAGTGAATGTACCTGTAGAAATGCGACGAACACGTCTACCTAAACAAACACTCGGCTGATGAAGAAGAAGTGAGCACTTTTTTGTCCTTCAACATTTGTTTCCATCAGATTATATCCTAGATAGATATTTTATTGCACACAGGTTTGGTTTTTAGATATCTGGTAAATCTGATAATTACAATGAAACGATTGCCGAGAACCATACCATGGATTATGGACCGACTGGATCATGGACCCACCTGTCCATGGACTAGCGGATCATGGATCTACTGGTAACTGGATCCCATGATCCAGAATCCATATCCATATCTACTGGATCATGGAGCTACTGAATCATGGACCAACGGGACCATAGACAAATTAATCGGACCATGGTGCAACTGATCATGGACTATTGTATTCTGGATCAACTGCAACTGTACAATGACCTGCCACGACTATTTGTGACAATCGTAGTACTGTGGCGGAAATTTAACGTGGTGTTGTCAGGAGGCACGTCGCCGGAGGAAGCCCTTGGTGATACCATCAGCAGTGAGCGGTGTGTGGGAATCTGTGCAGGAGTCGAGCACCACCTCCCGTCGGAAGAGGAGCTCACCGAGAGCGAGGTGCTACAGAAGATTACCGACTACAGCACGGAGAGCTGTCGCACAAGGTTTGATGTTTTGGTATCTTTCACACGTTCAAGATCACGAAGATTTAGTCCGGATGTCCGAATTCCAATCCCAATCCAATCCCATCTAAGTACGTGGACAAAAGTCCACGAGGAACGAATAATGGGTGACGGAAATCAAATGGAATTGGGCTGAACTTCCTTTAGAGCTGTCAACGCATCTGAGTGATTCCTCGGCGATGATCTACTACCATCAGGGTGTCGTCTACTAGTTTTTCTGCTAGAATGGAACACCATAAGCAGCTATACCTAGGTAATATCACAAAAGAACGTTACATTATAGATACACTTTGTATTTTATCGACTATGGCTAAAACTTGAACACATTGACTCATCTGTTGGAGTCCTATGATGAGGTTTGACTAAAGCGTTTGCCGAGATAATGCCTAGGTCTGCTCTTGTCTTAAATTATAACAGTTTTGGTTATCAAATTGAACCAAAGTTATCGACATAGCTCACCGGAATATTAAGCTGAAGTGGCAGTGGGTTGGCCATATCTGCCGCAGTACTGACAACCGTTGGGGGAAACGAGTTCTGGAGTGGAGACCGCGTCTTGTAAACGTAGTGTAGGACCTCAGGCCAATGGAGTGACGATCTGCGCAAGGGCTCGCTTTCATTTTAGCCTCCATGTCTTCACTTTCTTTCTTAGGGTACAGCATCGTCAACTTTGCACTTTCAGCTAGTTTCTGAGACAGGTTTGACTCAATTGTTTGACAACCAATATCACGGAGCCGTCCTGACGACTCATTGGACTTCACTTCCTCATCTGCAGATTCCTCTGCAGGCTTCACTTGTCTTAACTCTTTTCTTTTCAAAAATTCAGCCATATCCCCTTTTTTTATTCTTATATCTGCATGTTTCTTCCGAGAATTCATCGAGCTCGTCTTGCCTACGTTTAATGAGACTTTGCCACTTTTGTTTGAGGGCGAGGATTTCACTTGCCCTAAGGAATTGCCGGCAGCCACGGCGCTGGTCAACCGAGGGGGGTGCACACTCTTCAATGTGAACTTTGGCTCTTTAGGAGACTTTCCCTGAATGAACTTCAACTGTTTCATATTTTCCCTGATGAAATTCTTTTTATGTTCTTTTTCTGAAATGTTATGAGCAAAGTTATGTTAAAACTCTGATAGTAACTTTAGTGACGGCGTCACAACAAACAATCAAACGTTATGAGGTCATGACAACCGCATCCAGGGGGCTTAGAAACCAAATTAAATGTAACGAACTTGATCACTACTTACTGGGTTCGGGAAAAATCCCCTTCAAAGTATACATCCTTATTATCAAATAATAAAGGTTGAACACAGAAAATATACACTCATTATTTAGAGTTCAATCGAAACAGTACACTCCTAATGTGAATAAATGTTCATCATTTTGCACTTTTGATTATTTCGAGGAAAAATAAATTCGGTGATTTTTGTAATTTGCGCTCGGTTTTTGTCACCTGTATTTTTCAAACAGCTGTCAATATTGTCTATGGTGAAATGGTTTCTGGCAGCTTTTTGTTCTCGTTTACAAATTATTATCGCAATGTTCATGGCGCTGATTTTGAATTTATTGATTTTGATTATTACCTTGGTGAATAATCCGTTTCGGATAAGATTATAAATAGATTCACGATAACATTGATTATTTATTACGTAATTTATATACTCCAAAGCATTTGCAAAGCCTTGGATTCTATTTTTGTAGACTTTGCTTTTGTATCCATAAAGCATAAAGTTATTAAAGTAAAGCCTTGATAGGTAAACTATTTTATTTTTCTGTAAGACAAGTTTGTTTCATCAGTTTTTGTCACTCCACCACACTTCACTGTCATAGTAAAATCTGGAGTGGAGTTTTTTTTAGATAAGTTTTAGTTTTCTATTAATAATAATTTAGCTCTGTGTTATGGCAAGTATAACAGGACCAGTTTTTGCGTCAATAAGTAAATATAAGATATCAAGGAGAGGGAAGAAACTCCTGGCTACGGATGATCAGAGGACTTTGGTTGCCTTGCCGAAAGATGTCCCCGAACGGACCTGGTAGGTAGACAAGCCATTTCGAAGGTCGGATGCTGTTCGACAACAGGGTGCGATAAGTTAGCTAAGAAGCTAAACCAATTATACCTACAACTAAGTTAGCAATAATAAATTCATTACCCCAAAACGACTTTATCAAGTGCCATTTTATTATTATTCTTGGAAGAAAGTAGGGACTATGGTAATAAACCGACCACACATTAAATTTTTCTAGGTAGGTAGTGCAATACATAGTACCTACCAGAAAACTTCATTCGGCAACATTTTGTCCGGCAACCGAACACCAGGAAGCTACCTAGTTTAAAGAGGTAGAGAAGGAGAGTACCACTCACACCCGTAGTATCGTATTCATTGATAATAAGCAATTTTCACCGACACCAGGGCAGAGGTCCTTCAGAAAGAAGATAACGACCTGTTCATCTTCGAAATCCGAGAGGACATCGTCGAGGAAGCGCTGAAGATCGGCTTCGAGCGGTACATGGATCGGCAGAACGCTCTGTTTACAGCCCACTGCGCCGCGCAAGCGTGGCTGAAGCTTATCGACTGGTATTGCTATTCACTACCTTCTATTTCATATTTATAAAGAGGTTAATCTCATATTCCACGCCAGGCCTTATAGGTAAACCGAAAACACGAAACACTTGCGCGATACAATCACTGCTCAGCGCCATCTATCGGTAGACAGTGGAACTATTGTCCCGAAACGAAGTAAGGGCGAGCCACTAGTTACTTAGATAAATTCCAAAGAAAAATAACGCCTAGAAATCGTGCGCGCGCGATATGAGTTAAACACTTTTAACTACGCCGAACCGGCGTAGTCCGCTACAGAAATGTTTTGTTGTTTAGTCTGCGAAGAGTTCACGTCACGCCCACATAAATCGTTAATTTGCCTCACTTTAGACGATGCGTTTGTGTGAAGACTAGCTATCCACCCAGGTGTTACTAAGCTAAGGTGAAAAAGTAGGTAAGATCCGTTACGTAAAAAAAAACACACACACACTAAAATTCACCGAGTTGGAAGTATTTGTGACAGTTCGAATTGTGCGTGAGCTGCAGGTCTACTGACTAAAGTGCCAGAACTTTTGCAAAGGGTAAACGAACTGCCTTCGTGTGCATAATAATATCAACGTATTTTAGGTATTTTAATGAGGTCATGAAAATTGAGTTTTGTCAGCCTGTTGGCATCGAAGGGAATACGGTAGTTTGTAGTATGAGTGTTGGATCCTGACTTTCACAAGTCGATCCAAGGAAAAACTTTACTGCGAGACCGCGACAGTAGTATAACTAAGTCATGTTGTCTCAATTTACTTATTTCTTTATCTAAGCATCGATAGCAAGTCAATTTATACATGATGTACATACGTAATGTTCTCTGACCAGGTTTCGGTAGTAGTAAGATAGATAGATACTTACTTAGGTACAGTCAGCCACACATCAGGTTACCACAACATGTCAAATTTCCTCAATTGATATTCAACATGACAGTAAGATGAGAGTCGATTGAAGATTTGACAGTAAAACAAATACTGATATCACTCCCAAAGGCACTTCTACCGGCATGACCCTGGCGAAGACCCCAGCGCCCACCCCCTTTGCTTCATCCCGAAGCGCGTCGAATCCTGGATCCCTGACGAACTGCCCGACCCATCGCCCAAGGACACCTGGTGCAAGCAGGAGCTGAATGTGGTGGAGGACACTCCCGACGAGGGCCTTCAGAAATGGCCCAGCACCACTTCTCTGGATGTACCCATTGTGGAGGAGATACCTTCGGAATACTGGTTAGTTGTTGCTCCTCTTCAATGATGGTATCACCTTAGAGAATACAACCGCTGCCAATATTAAATCTCAATCATATCTTCAGTGGATGGTAGAAGTTCTTGCAAAACTAGGTGGGGCACGCTCTCTCTAGTTAGATCACTTAAATTTATGTGATCATAGGACATACCACACTATCATCTTAGCTCCGGTCAATCCCTAGCTGACCCTTTGGAGCCTGGGATCCTCTTTCATGCTTTTCATCTTCGTCCATGCAAATCTTGTGTGCGTCGCTTAGGTAAGTACCTACCTACATACAAAATAACTAAGAGCCATCTTTTTGTTGTATATAACTGTCCCTCTTTGTGTCCAGGTTCCCTGGAAAGTGAATGTACCTGTAGAAATGCGACGAACACGTCTACCTAAACAAACATCGGCTGATGAAGAAGAAGTGAGTAATTTTTTGTCCTTCAACATTTATGTTTCCATCAGATTATATCCTAGATAGATAATTTTTATTGCACACAAGGTTTGGTTTTTTAAGATATTATGGTAAATCTGGTAATTACAATGAAACGATTGCCGAGAACCATACCATGGATCATGGACCGACTGGATCATGGACCCACCTGTCCATGGACTAGCTGGATCATGGATCTACTGGTAACTGGATCCCATGATCCAGTAGATCCATATCCATATCTACTGGATCATGGAGCTACTGAATCATGGACCAACCGGACCATAGACAAATCAATCGGACCATGGTGCAACTGGATCATGGACTATTGTATTCTGGATCAACTGCAACTGTACAATGACCTGCCACGACTATTTGTGACAATCGTAGTACTGTGGCGGAAATTTAACGTGGTGTTGTCAGGAGGCACGTCGCCGGAGGAAGCCCTTGGTGATACCATCAGCAGTGAGCGGTGTGTGGGAATCTGTGCAGGAGTCGAGCACCACCTCCCCGTCGGAAGAGGAGCTAGGCACCGAGAGCGAGGTGCTACAGAAGATTACCGACTACAGCACGGAGGAACTGTCGCACAAGGTTTGATGTTTTGTGTATCTTTCACCGTTCAAGATCACCAAGATTTAGTCCGGATGTCCGAATTCCAATCCAATCCAATCCCATCCAAGTCCGTGGACAAAAGTCCACGAGGAGACGAATAAGGGTGACGGAACTCAAGTGGAATTGGGCTGAACTTCCTTAGAGCTGTCAACGCATCTGAGTGATTCCTCGGCGATGATATGCTACCATCAGGGTGTCGTCTACTAGTTTGTCTGTCAGAATAGAACACATTAAGCAGCTATACCTAGGTAATATCACAAAAGAACGTTACATTATAGATACACTTTGTATTTTATCGACTATGGCTAAAACTTGAACACAATCTCATCTGTTGGAGACCTACGATGAGGTCTGACTAAAGCGTTTGCCGAGATGATGCCTAGGTCTACTCTTGTCTTAAATTATAACAGTTTTAGTTATCAAGTTGAACCAAAGTTATCGACATAGCTCACCGGATTATTAAGCTGAGTGGCAGTGGGTTGGCCATATCTGCCGCAGTACTGACAACCGTTGGGGGAAACGAGTTCTGGAGTGGAGACCGCGTCTTGGTAAACGTAGTGTAGGACCTCAGGCCAGATGGAGTGACGATCTGCGCAAGAGGGCTGGCTGGAGCTGGATGCGAGTAGCCGAAGATCGATCAAAGTGGCGAGCATTTGGAGAGGTCTATGTCCAGCAGTGGACTGCAACAGGCTGATGATGATGAATGATGTAGTTATCAAGTTTTTTCAATTTTTGCGTTTACATCCAGGAGTCGGCGTACAGCGCGTTGAAGACCACGACGCCTGTGGACGGGTCGCTGCACGGCGCAGGCGACTCCACCGTGGACCGTGTGCGGTCGACTGTGAAGAGGCGCCACACTCAGAGCAAGGTCTTCAGCAAAGCAAGGTAGGTGATTTATACCAGGTGAACTTCAGCCTACCGATAGTGCAGTCATCGTGGCGGAGTATTGGGCTGGGAAAATTTAATATTTTAGTGCTATCGAGAGTAAGACCAGGTGAACTTCAGGGTCACCCAAAAGGTTACTGTCGATGACAGACTCGTTGGTAGCGCATGTAGTTTTTAGTCAGTCTTTTATAGGAGAATTGGAGCCAAAAACAGTTTTCCTAAGTGGGGGTGAGAAGAGAGTGATTGAGGTACGAGGATACCTTTTAGGCACTCGAAACCTGATCCTTTCAAGTAAAAGTGGGCAGCCAATTTTATTATTTAGAATCTTATAAAAGAAAACAAGATCTGCTACTTTTCTACTCAGCTCGTGTAAGTCCATTTTGAAATGGTTAAGTCGTTTTACTTAAAGATATGTCTTTTTTTTTCTTTAGACAAACCTGCCGAAAAAGACAAGTGCCACATAAACCTTTTTTGAATTCGCTCCATTCTCAGTGTGCACACTGCAGCGTAATGTGGACGCCATATTTTGCTGCAATACTAGTTCTGGCCCACTCATAAAAGAACATTTTGTTTGTTTTAGTGTTGGCGGCAGATCTCGTGGTGTGCTGCCCCCTCTGGACGTAGGGGACTCTCGCTCACGCGTCAGCATCATTTCCGACTGTCGGCTGAGGAATTTAAGGTATGTCACTCTTAAGTCCTCCCAAACTTATGTTTCCAGAGGTTCATCGTGAGCTTGAATTGATCTGTAGAAGAGTTTTTGACTGACTAGACCCGGTAAGAAGATGATTGGATAAGGAGCAATCTGACACCTGATCTCGCCCAATGAGAGTGGACAAAGACTGTACAGTAAATTGGTTGATAGATTTTGATAGACTGTGTGACGTCAAAAGTCTATTTAAGGTTTTGGCCTTGCTCAGAAAGTGCCCTCATGGTAGATACGCGCCTGATAAAACGACGATTACTTATTTTTACATGAACCTTACTTTACTGTTAGTCTGAGGGCCAACTTCAATGTCATTGGTTGTTTTGTGGCATTTTGACTTGTTTGATTTTGGAAATAGCCAATCACAGTGTAGATGGACTTCAGTTCAACAGTACGCCATCTAACATTTTTTCAAACGTGATACCTACCTCCATTATAAAATCAATTGAAGCCTACCAAAATATCTTCAAGAAGTAGGTTACCTACTTGTTACCACTCACAACCCTTCAGTAAGGGTAACTTCGGACAAACAGCAGTAAATTTGTATTGAATATCGTTTGAAAGGCGAGTCATTAAAGCAGTTATGCAGCCCTATGGGAACCGTATGGGTAGGCACACGTGCGAATGAACAAAGGTGAAAAGCAAGGGAGTTCCAAATGCAAAGGGACTGGGATTTAGTAGGGCCCCCATTGAGTTTGTATGGCTTGGGATAGTTTGAACTCAATTAAAGTTCTTGCGATCAATGCCTTGGCTATACAAGCCATGATTATGTAGCCTACTTGCGCAAAGCGTTACTGAGTGTGCCATGATGGAAATTCAACAAAAGAAAATATAACATCACATAACTGCAAAACTCAATTAATATATTTATATGATTGTGTTAACCAAGGACATTTTTATTCTATTCTATAAAAAGTAGCTTGCAAATCTGTCGCCTTATTCACTATCAAAATACCATTTCCGTTTGAAGACCGTTTGTGGTTTAGTTGATAAAACAGATCCTGCGCCACCCGCATCCTAGGAATCCCCCGACCTTCACTAGATCGTCGGTCCACCTTGTTCTATGTTCAGCTGTGGACGTCTATTGGCTGAAATAATGTTGATAAAACATCACGCCTTATAAACGGGAGATGGTGTATGTTGAATGCGAATGCCAGCAGAGGGAAGTTATACGTAAATGTACCATTGTGGCGACACCTACTATCGCCTGAAGAAAGAAGTTACAGTACTATATTACAGTACTATACACACATACAACAGATGGCGCTAATCTGATCGTTCCTTATAAGATGGAAATTGTTATAAAATCCTACATCGCGAAATGGAATGACAAACTAAGAAGGTACACTGGACCATGGTCTGGACATGGGAAACATACTACTCCCCATTCCATTATTACTTTTGTTGACCCCTATGTGTTAAGGACAAAGTTATATTAGTAAGCGTCCACTCACCCAGCTGAATTAGATATTTATCCCTAACATTTAAAATTTAACACAATTCATGAGTTCACTCCTCGGATCCGTGTGTAATATTTCATGCGTGTTTTTACGTCCGTCCGCATTTGAAAAATCCTTTAAATATTTATAATGTAATAATTATTTGGTGACCCTATGCGGTTCGCGGCCGTTGACCCTACTTTTGTCTCTATAGGTGAGATCCCATTTAAATGACAGGAAAACAGGAATTAATGTGGGGAGAGATGTGAAAAAAGTCCTGCATTATCAATGTATGTTGTAGAGCTTCATGTTGTAGTGACGCAGCGGGCACTCGTGAACTCTGTGTAGGGTTGTTGTCCTCAAATTATAATTTTTCCTTCAGTAACTCGGTTTTGGTTTTTTTTTATGTGATAGGTGACAGACGGATCTCTTGATGTTTGCATTCACATTGCACGGAGGCCGGTGCATTACATCTCCTATGGGCGGCGGCAATCGCGTTACAATTGCAATGCCAATCTTTAACCCCCTCTTCCCCGATTGGGCCTCCGGTGCTCTCACTCACTCGGCGCAGGCGCTGCTTCACGCTCTCAGATACGACTCTCTCAGTCGCTCTTGCCGAATGTGATTTGTACAAACACTGAAGATGTTTCCAGCGTTGACTCCATGTATCTTGTAGCCTGAAATTAATGAATTATTAATACAAACAAAGAGATGCAGTGCATGCGCTGTGTAAATGAGGGTACCGGACGCCCCAGGGGAAGGGGGTTAAAAGGTAAGCAGCGCACTTGTGACACCACTGGTGTTTAGGTGTCCATGGGCAGCGGTACCTAATCGCTTGCCATCAGTATCACTATTCTATTCTATCTATACTATTTATAAAGAGATAACTTCTATAGACAACGACAAGGCTTATAGGTAAACCGAAAACACGAAACGCTTGCGCGATGTAATTGGACACAGCGCCATCTATTGGTTCATTTATGAATTACGGTCCCGAAGCGAAGTGAGGGCGGGCCACTATTATTCTATAAAAAAAGATGCCTAGCTACCAACCCTGTCCGGGGTGAGTAGCCAGGTGCATCGGTTCGTCGCCCTGCATAGCTGCAGTCCCTGCACACAATCGATGCATCCAGTGGAGAGCTACTCGACGCGAGAGCAGCCTTAATTAACTTTAGCACTCTTTAAGATAGCGCCTGTGCAGGCTTTGTATCACGCTAATTAGGATTACACGTAACACGACAGTGAGTGTTTTTTAATAAAACGACGGTGTATTGTCAGTGTTTTTTTTCTCTCTCTATGTAACGCCATTTGTAACTCCTTCTGGTGTAGCTGATGTCCATGGGCGGCGGTGTTCACTTACCATCAGGTGACCCGCTTGCTCGTTTGCCTTCCTATACTATAAAAAAAAATTGTGCTCTAGCTAGAGCATTTGTGCTATAGCTGTTCAGATAAATTTTAAAATATAGTTTATGCGTACACGCATTAGTTCTGGCAATCTCTTTATTGCATAGAAATAGAATACAGAATGAAACAACAGCAATAAAAAGTACAATAAGGCGGTCTTATTGCCTGTAGCGAATTCTTCCAGACAACCTTTAGGTAGAGGGGTAAGGCAGTTCAATGAAATTGCTAAATGAAATGAAATTAGTAGAGTTTCTGATTCGTTGTGAGATCGATAATGTTCATCATAATTACGTTATAATGTTACAGTCATCAAGATACCTACCCTAAATAATATTTACCAAATAATTTCACTTCTACGGAGTGTTTCATGTCTAAATTAGATCCTTTGAAGCACAACTAAAGGAACCGAATTGCTCTGAGCAAATTTAGACAACCATTGAAACGGAGTTGTCTCATCAATTTGACATTATGATGTGCACGATCTATGCTCATAGTATAAAGGGGACAGTAAAGAAACGACCAATGTTTACAAATAACGCTTCTACTATAAACCTGTACTATAGATTGTACAAGAGTTTTTGTAGGGCATCTAAAACTGGGTAAGGAGTTTTACAAACTCATTGTTTATAGGAATCCGTTGCCAAAATGACAAAAAATGGAACCCTTATAGATTCGTCATGTCTGTCTTTCTGTCCGTCCGTTCGTGCCTAGCCAGTCGACAGTTACTCGGCTGATCATGCGAGCTACTTTATCTGCTCAAAGGCCAAAACCTACTTTTAAAGTGTCGTCTACTTTGGTCAAATGGTTTAGGTAGGTACCTGAGGTAACTTGAGGTCCCGGGTCAAGCAATGGTATGTTTCGAATTTTCCGAACATAGCTCGGGTTTGTGATCATCAATCCGCATTAGACTAGCGTAGCGTTTTAGCCTAATCCGATCATAGTAGCGATGACTTGATTCCTATGCCAGGAGGCCTTTGCCATGCAGTGGGACAGTATTATAGACTTTCAGTGTCGTCCAAATGTGAGTTACTGCCGTGCAACTAGGTACCTACTTAGCAGGTTGACTCGTGTCTCGTACGCTCGGTAAAGATAGTTTCTTTACTGTCATTGTTTCCATTATGCCACAAGTTATATTCGTAGCATCAAATATTTGCTAACTAGTGAGCATGAACTGCAAGGGGCGGATCCTGTTCTCCAAACATTGTTTCAACAAATAGCTAGTCATGTTCCCGATATTATGATGTTTATTATTCATCTTCGTAATTGTGTGTTTATTTTGACTGTGATGGTCTTTTACGATTCCTGATCTCGAAAAGGTTTTTTTTTTGGAATGTAGTTAGCATAAATACCAATAGTATCAAACCGATTTTTCAGCTTCGAAAAGATGTTGTAGGTAACTTTGTAATTATAATTTTTTTTAGCACAGTTACTTATTTCGAGGTTGCAAAATTAGTTGTACACGATTTGGTATCTGATCTATCCTTACAACATACCTTGAAATTGATTGCCTAAACCCTCTTATTACAAAACGTGATCTTACAGTCTGTGACTTTTATTAGTGAGTTTTATAAAAGTGACTGTGTCACTTTTTAACCATTACTAACTTTAATCTTCAATTTGTATATGGGGGATAATGTTTCAATGCCTGTGCTATTGATTCTGATTACCATACCACAAGTGCTTAAACCACAAGCTCAGGTCGATTGTATATGACGTGGTCTTATATTTACTACCTAAAAAGCTTACCTTACAACACAATAGTTGAGTAAACTAAAAGAACTTCGCATTATTGGTGATTGTCGGACCCCACGATATGTCACGGCTGACAAAGACATAGAATGAAAAGAACGAAATAATAAAGACAGACACACGTGCGGTAAAAAGCGTTCACAAAGGACAAGACATAATGACGTCCCCCATGACGTTTTTATAAACGAAAATGTTATTTACCAACGTGTGATAAAGGAATGGGAAAGCGCACGGGAAACGCACTTTAATTTCTATCTTACGTGTAGGGTTAGCTTTTCAGGTGTTTCTTTTAGATTCACTTGCACGTCCATAAGAAGGAAATATAAAACCATAAGGCATACACAAAGCAAGCAGTCCTTTGTGATGGTGGCTGAGTGGATTTGGGTAACTTTTTTTTATACCAGAGGCGACAAACGAACAAGCGGGTTACTTGTTCATAAGTAATCGCCGCCGCTCATGAACATCGGAAAATCAGAGGGTCGGTGATGCGTTGCCGGCCTTTTAGAAATGAGTACGACTTGTAACTTGCTGTGGATCGGTCTATTTGAAAGAAAGAAAGAAAGCAAGAAAATACATTCATTAATTCGCTTAGAATGATCTCGATAAAATCCGCAAAACTTCTCAGGTAATTAATAGCTGAGCCGAAACGAGTCTTGGCCTCCGAAAGAAGAGAACGCCATTGGTCGATCCTGCACTACTTGTCAGTCATTGGCCTAAAATTCTCGCGGATCATTACAAGACGTCGTCTGAAACTGATACGAACACTGAAATCGCAAAAAGTCCTGTTGTTTACATCTTATCTAAATTCCTCTTTTTTGCTAACACCAATTTTTTTAATGTACCTACCAACCTATTCACAAATACCCCAAAAGCATTATTCAATAGACAATGAAAATAAAGTGATATTTTTCTTTCGATTCCACAAAGGGTGAATGAAAAAGCATTTTCGTGGGGATTACTGGACAACAACGGCTCCGGCGACCAGAAGCCGCCATACACGGTTCCCCTCGCTAAAAGCTTTTGTTCGTCTCACACATAATCACACATTACAAGATAGGTGCCGAGCTGGTAGTGTGACCAGGAGGCACCACGAGTTTCACGGGTATTTTTATACATCACTAGCGGCCGCCCGCGACTTCGTCCGCGTGGAAAAGTAACTTTTTACCCCCCTTTCAACCCCTTACAACCCCCTTTTCGCAATAAAAAGTAGCCTATGTTCTTTCTCAGGGTCTAGATTATCTGTATACCAAATTTCATTTAAATCGTTGAGTAGTTTTAGCGTGAAAGAGTAACAGACAGACAGACAGAGTTACTTTCGCATTTATAATATTAGTATGGATTAGTGGCCAACCCTCACTTTATTTTAATGAAGATAACAAATTCGGGCTTTATAAGTATAAATATATATTTTTTTCTTTTTTAATGTGATAGAAGATAGACGAGCAGACGAAACACCTGATGGTAAGCGACTGCCACCGCTCATAGACACCTGCAACACCAGTAGTGTCACAAGCGCGCTGCGAACCGTTAACCCCCTTTCCCCTAATTGGGCCTCCTGTACCCTCACTGACTCGACGAAACACAGCTCAGGCGCTGCTTCACGCCGGTCCTCTGTGAGGCCGTTGGACCGTTCCGTTCGAGCCCATTAATGCCAAAGTGTGGCTCTCCCACGGATAAAATGGTGGTTTATTTCTGTTTTATTTAAAGCTCTCAATAAATACTTTACGTGTGGTCACCTTAGAGGAGAGGTGACATGTTTTAGGGTTCCCATTTTGTGTCCAATTATTTTTTATTTAGCCCTGACATGGATGACGTGGAATTTCACAAGGTTAAGAATAAAAGACGACGAAAAAAGTCACTCAAACACTTTGAGAATTAAGTCAAAATGTGTCACGCTTTGAAATGTTACAGGTGTATGTAAAAGTTGACATCGTCTGGCTAATAACATGTTTGTGACGTTTTTGTAGTATTTAGACGCGGACTAAATATGAACAAATAGTAATTTTCGTAGACCAGCATAATTCGGTTTCGGCCAAATAAAGGATACTCGGCCATGGTTTTTTCTTTATGTGATAGGCGTGGCAGACGAGCAGACGGATCAGTTGATGGTAAGCGATTGCCGCAGCCATAGACACCTGCAACACCAGTAGAGTCACAGTGCGATGCCAACCCTTAACCCCACTTTAATGTGACTTGCAATAAAATATATACATTTGGACTTGACCCCCTTTCCCCCCAATTGGGCCTCAACTCCGACAAAACACAGCGCAGGCGTTGCTTCCTTCACACACCGGTCTTCTGTGAGGCCGTGTCGTAGAATCACTCCGGTCGAGCTTGCCGAAAAGTGGCTCTCCCACGGTTTTAGTAGGGTTCGTCGATATAGATACTTAATTCGTTTTCATTTAATGACACTCTAATCTCTAAATCATAAAAACTACACACTTTTAAGATTGCTCATAATATTAAGGGGCTATACGAATGAAACTAGAGTCGCCATCGCGCCAACCTATTTACACTGATTGTGGCGAAAATACGATATTTTTTAAGAAAGCAAAATATTACAGACTTAGATAAAAATAAATTGGATTTTTCAAGATGCAATTCAATATATTATATAAAACACGCGACAAGTAACAATAATGTCAATTATTGCTAAAAGTGACCGTTTTAGCAATAATTAACATTATTGTTAAATGCATCTTGAAAAATCCAATTTACTTGGATCTAAGTCTGTAATGTTTTATTTTCTTCAAAAATATCATATTTTCGCCACAATCAGTGTAAATAGGTTGGCGGCGCTAGTTTCATTCGTATAGCCCCTTAAGGGGCCAAATCGTCCGAATCGACTCCCATATGTCACCCCGTCACGTTTATTCCTGTATGTCCTTTTAATTTTTCAATATTTCAGCTGTGTGTCACCGCCGCCATTTGTTAATTACCGCGTGGGTTAATGGGTGTTTGTTTACCTCGAGGGGGTGTGTGTGAGTTTGATTACGGGGCGGAATGAGAAAATTGCCAAAATTGCCAATTAGCGGGAGTTGACGTGACAGAGTTGGGTGTTTATGTGGATTTTGATTTCACAAGTTGAGTAAAAAGTGTAGGTGTTTTTTAGACTGAGATTTGCTGACAAAAGTATGTTTCGAATTTTTCGAACATAGCTCGGGTTTGTGATCACCAATCTGCAAGCGTGGTGATTAATTAAGCCTAATCCTATCATAGTAGCGATGACTTGATTTCAATGATGGAGGCCTTTGCCCTGCAGTGGGACAGTATATAGGCTGATACTTTACTTTTGTTTACTTTATGTGTTGAGAATATCAGTTCAGACGGCTATAACTTAGGGATATTCTAGAAATGAGTACGTACGAAAAAGATCGTTTTCGAATAAGAATTTGCTTATAATGTTTGCGAAAGTTGGATAAGTTACTTCTTACAATCTCCATACTTACTTTGATCAAAGCTTCTCCTTGGAACGTTGGACAGTACGGGGAAAAGAAATAGAGAGAAAGAAGAAATTTCAAATGATGATAAACTTTTGGAAAAACAAACACCTGATACAAATTGCAGCAATCAGCTGAACCCTTCTGTAAAGATGATTTTTGTAATAAAAATATTTCATCAGGATAGGTAATGCTTTCGATATGTTTCTGAGGTGTTTAAAAAAAGCATGGTATAAATAGGTAGGTACTTAGGTATAGAGATCCGACTGATAACCTCAGAACCCAAGCCTGACCTCAGTAGGAATACCTACATTACCTTTTAAATCGACCTAAAATATGTATGACAGCGGATGTGAAATTCTTTTTATATTTTTATCGAGAAAGAATTTTAGACCCTTTCTAAAAATAAACCTATATTTTTAGAAGGGTCTGCAATCCTCATTAATTTGTTTCGTTTCATTGCGTGGGAATATTCGTAAAGTCGGGTTTCTACCTATACAAATCGTCATTTAATATTGAAGCTTAAGTATTTGATTTTAAGGTTAGAATCTGTAGATTTTTTTTCCCGATGTGTGGTAACCTAAAGCCAAATGTTTCGATGGTAGTTCTCCTGGGGGATCTTAATAGAACAAACTTTGGACTGACCACAAAGAAGCGTAGGCGTGCCCTTTGAGTCCCTTAATCAAACCACAATGAGATATCGCGCCTTTATATCGCTTCCTGGTTCTTTTGAAGTTTCGCCAATCGCTAGCTGGTGTGGATTAGTGATGGGAAAATTACGTCAAATAGTTTAGATATTAGGAGGCATAGGAGGATGGAGGCCTTTGCCCTGCAGTGGGACAGTATATAGGCTGATACTTTACTTTTGTTTACTTTATGTGTTGAGAATATCAGTTCAGACGGCTATAACTTAGGGATATTCTAGAAATGAGTACGTACGAAAAAGATCGTTTTCGAATAAGAATTTGCTTATAATGTTTGCGAAAGTTGGATAAGTTACTTCTTACAATCTCCATACTTACTTTGATCAAAGCTTCTCCTTGGAACGTTGGACAGTACGGGGAAAAGAAATAGAGAGAAAGAAGAAATTTCAAATGATGATAAACTTTTGGAAAAACAAACACCTGATACAAATTGCAGCAATCAGCTGAACCCTTCTGTAAAGATGATTTTTGTAATAAAAATATTTCATCAGGATAGGTAATGCTTTCGATATGTTTCTGAGGTGTTTAAAAAAAGCATGGTATAAATAGGTAGGTACTTAGGTATAGAGATCCGACTGATAACCTCAGAACCCAATCCTGACCTCTGTAGGAATACCTACATTACCTTTTAAAACGACCTAAAATATGTATGACAGCGGATGTGAAATTCTTTTTATATTTTTATCGAGAAAGAATTTTAGACCCTTTCTAAAAATAAACCTATATTTTTAGAAGGGTCTGCAATCCTCATTAATTTGTTTCGTTTCATTGCGTGGGAATATTCGTAAAGTCGGGTTTCTACTTATACAAATCGTCATTTAATATTGAAGCTTAAGTATTTGATTTTAAGGTTAGAATCTGTAGATTTTTTTTCCCGATGTGTGGTAACCTAAAGCCAAATGTTTCGATGGTAGTTCTCCTGGGGGATCTTAATAGAACAAACTTTGGACTGACCACAAAGAAGCGTAGGCGTGCCCTTTGAGTCCCTTAATCAAACCACAATGAGATATCGCGCCTTTATATCGCTTCCTGGTTCTTTTGAAGTTTCGCCAATCGCTAGCTGGTGTGGATTAGTGATGGGAAAATTACGTCAAATAGTTTAGATATTAGGAGGCATAGGAGGATGGACGCCTTTGCCCTGCAGTGGGACAGTATATAGGCTGATACTTTACTTTTGTTTACTTTATGTGTTGAGAATATCAGTTCAGACGGCTATAACTTAGGGATATTCTAGAAATGAGTACGTACGAAAAAGATCGTTTTCGAATAAGAATTTGCTTATAATGTTTGCGAAAGTTGGATAAGTTACTTCTTACAATCTCCATACTTACTTACTTTGATCAAAGCTTCTCCTTGGAACGTTGGACAGTACGGGGAAAAGAAATAGAGAGAAAGAAGAAATTTCAAATGATGATAAACTTTTGGAAAAACAAACACCTGATACAAATTGCAGCAATCAGCTGAACCCTTCTGTAAAGATGATTTTTGTAATAAAAATATTTCATCAGGATAGGTAATGCTTTCGATATGTTTCTGAGGTGTTTAAAAAAAGCATGGTATAAATAGGTAGGTACTTAGGTATAGAGATCCGAATGATGACCTCAGAACCCAATCCTGACCTCCAGTAGGAATACCTACATTACCTTTTAAATCGACCTAAAATATGTATGACAGCGGATGTGAAATTCTTTTTATATTTTTTATCGAGAGAAAGAATTTTAGACCCTTTCTAAAAATAAACCTATATTTTTAGAAGGGTCTGCAATCCTCATTAATTTGTTTCGTTTCATTGCGTGGGAATATTCGTAAAGTCGGGTTTCTACCTATACAAATCGTCATTTAATATTGAAGCTTAAGTATTTGATTTTAAGGTTAGAATCTGTAGATTTTTTTTCCCGATGTGTGGTAACCTAAAGCCAAATGTTTCGATGGTAGTTCTCCTGGGGGATCTTAATAGAACAAACTTTGGACTGACCACAAAGAAGCGTAGGCGTGCCCTTTGAGTCCCTTAATCAAACCACAATGAGATATCGCGCCTTTATATCGCTTCCTGGTTCTTTTGAAGTTTCGCCAATCGCTAGCTGGTGTGGATTAGTGATGGGAAAATTACGTCAAATAGTTTAGATATTAGGAGGCATAGGAGGATGGACGCCTTTGCCCTGCAATGGGACAGTAGTTACCTATACGAGTATATAGGCTGAAACCCTGAATACTTTGCTTTCGTAGGAAGTAGCTACACCACATCCATCAGTCCTAGCCCCCTTCTTCCACGTCCAAGTCGTACAAACAAGACTGGGGGTGTCTTTTTAAACTGAAGTGAACTCTCATAAGTATGCTTTCACACATTTATTTTTCTAATGTCAATCTTTATTTAAAACTACAAATTTGGATTAGCCAAATTCAACTAAACGTCATTTCGACTCGAGTGGAATTGAATGACCAATTTAACTCGAGTTCCTTTTAACTCGAGTGAAATTAGTCCTAGCGCTCACTATTGCGGATTTGCCAACAAAACGAGCCAACACGTCTACACATATCATTTCTTACAAAGACGCCCCACGCTTAGAGGCTAAAGAGAGGAAGTAGTCCATTAAATTAAAGCCCACGTCTCAATCGTTTAGCACAACATACAGTTTAAGCAGTAAAACAGTCTATCTACTTATAAGTTAATCTGTGTCCACCTGGTAGGATTCCGAACGGGGCTGGGAACATTATAGTCGAGACTTCAAGGAAGACAGCTCATCGACTTCCTCTGACATTGCTGTCCGGTTGGGACCGAAAGCTTAACGTTTCCTACAAAGCACGAAATCATCGCTATTTCGGAATATCAGGTGGACAACCCTGCAAAGTCCCAACTGGGCCTGATATAGGGGCCTGTAAAACATCTAAACACAAGGACTTTTCGGCTTAATTTGTATTGTATAATTAGATTGAACTAATCCTGAAAACCATCGGGTTCCGAAGCGACTTGAATTTTTTTTGGGCAACAGGGATGCAACTGGGATTGACACGCTAAGATTATAATGATCAAGATATTAAACCCAAAGCACTTGCTTATCCTGCTTTTATTTAATTAAGTAGTGACCGATACAACTTTCGGGCGGTCATTACTTTTAATTCAATTAATAATTAATCTTAGACTTGCCTCACTGAGGTGACTTCCTCTCTAGTTTCTCAACCCGTATCGACAACAGTGCGATTTAATCAAAGGGTTCCGCACAAAGCCCATTCACCGGTGCCCTAATTCCTAAGGGCTGTCAACTAATACGCAAGGATAATTGTGCTGAGAAGTATGTAGAACTATTTGTTGTTTGCATAGCCTACTTCCTTTGTGAGGTTGGAAGTTATCAATGGGGATTGTGTGGTGGTTCAAAGGGTTCTTCACCTTTAATTGACTGGTTCGATAACGCATTTCGTAGTAACTTTGCCTAGCTTCATAAAAAACAGTTTATATTAAGATAAGCAAAAATAAAACCATACACGATTATCTATAAATAAATAACTGCAATCTTATGCTTGAAACAAGCCAATATTGCCACCCAATAAGTATTGGTCCTTATCAAAACTTTTGTCAAAGAAATAAAAGAAAACATCCTTCTAACCACGTCTTCTACCAACCATTCCATACTCCCTACGGTCACCAGCCAGCCTCATCCATTGTTTCCCCACTACCCTTACAATATGGTCGGACCAACGGGGAGGTCTACCCACAGGACGTACATATATACTTTGTATGAAAAGTTCAAATATTTTTTATGCGAATTTCCAAAAGTAGAATACCTACGTGGTTTTAGTTTCCCCGATTGTTAAACGACTTGCCTTCCGCAACTGTATAAATGTACCTATCTACTAAAATTTCATTCTGGCATGTTCTCGAGACCGCGTGTTACCAAGTTCATCCAGATTCCCTTATCAATTTTAATATCCCGAGTCAATGCCATAGGTGATCGGCCTCTCGCCGCGCGGTCGCCAGTTCGACTCCCGGGCTGACCTGTATAATTTCACGGCGATTATACTCGACGGCACCATGTATATAAATTAATCAATTAATCGAAGCATCTGTTTTGTATTTATGTGTGTTTACGTGTTGGTTATGGACTTGATTCCTGAATATCAATTGGATGTTGGTACAATGCACCGAGGGACAGTAAAGCTTTAACAGTGTAAGTTATTATTTTCGTTGCTATTAGGTTTGGGCAATAATAAAGCAGACAATAGTAGACAAAACTAATTCCAAATTTTTGTATAATTTCTTTAATGTACCCAAAGTTCGGTAGCCATTGTATCGTATCGTAGTAGGTGGCCAGTTTGATAAATTTCTCCTTCCATATTTATTTATCTTCAGTCATTTATTTTTGACATAACCATACTTTTCAAAATGCAGTTAAAACAATTTGTCGTCCTCCAAATTTTACGCTGTGGAGTGTGGTGAAAGTTGCGCCGGACAGAAACCGGTGGAGTAAGATCATCCGCTTCTTATGCACCCCTGGTGAAAGACAGGTTCAAAAGGGATATAGTGTAAGAAAGAGAAAGAGATTTTTATCATAAACTTACAATTTTCACTAAATATGATTTTCACCGTTTGTGTTCTGGCAATTATTAACAGAGATTTCTCACTGAACATTACCAATTTGTGCTATGCTAATATGTGGTGTGATGGGAGATTGAAATTCTGTCTGTCGGTTTGTCCCTTAGGTCGCTGGGGTCGTGTGGTCCATGCTGAACTCTGGCAGTGTTCGGTGACCCCTGCGGTCTGTGGGGGACTGGGGCCTGTACCATGCGGTAATCCATCGATTCAGGGTGTCAACCTTTGTCAATAGATTCGTGTCTGGGCTGGCTTTAAAAACAATGCCCTCATCTAATACAATTTTCTTGAATATTACATGGAATATTTTCTTCTACGAAATGTTATCCTTTGCCTTATGAAAGGAGGATTTAGAGCTTTGTCTCTTGCTTATTAAAATTAATTTTAATTTTAAATCCCACATAGAAAAAGCTATTATGCAGTGATTTCTTTGTTTACAAGTAGTACCTACTTACTCGTTATCTATTATTGTGCGACAGACTTGTACATTTTATTCCTGCGTAGTTACGTGGTTGATACTTGATTGTTGAGATCGGCGCGCCGCCGTAGTAAAATCAGGCACAGGAAATCATTACCGATATTTTTTATTTTCATGCCATGTCAAGTAACTACCACCTATCTACTTATACGTGGCTTAAACCAACACATTTGCCAACAGGGCGTGTAATTCCATAGTCCATACAATATATTATTTCGGCCCTCGCGTAAAAAACAAAGACAACACATTAGAAGAGTAAACACGCTGTCAGCGACGCAATTACATACAAACATACAAGTCATGCACAGACGAAAAGCCATGCTATTTGAGACTATATTCCAAGAGAATAAGGAGGGTATGGGGTTTTTTTTTTCATTAGGAGCTGTACTGTGAAGTTGGCGTAAGACATAGGTGGTGGAATTAAGATAAATGCTTGGTGTGCTCCGGAGTTCCTCGGTGGGGATGTTGAAACGGAATGTTTATGGATTTGTTAATAGTCATTGATAGCTAGGTAGATAATTGAAAAAGAAATTATTTTTTTCTGGCATTTGTTAGATAAGTAGCTAGAACTACTACCTACCTACTTTGGGTTATTCAGAAAGTTCAAAAAACAGCTTTATATAAAAAAACTTAAAACTTTATATAAAAAAACTTAACTACTGAGTCACAAGTGCGCTGCCAATCTTTAACCCCCTCATATTAGGCCTCCGGTACCCTCACACACTCGGTGAAACACAGCGCAGGCGCTGCTTTACGCCGGTCTTCTGTGAGGCCGTAGTATCACTCCGGTCGAGCCGGCCCATTCATGCCGAAGCGTGGCTCTCCTCCGCTTAAAATTTGAACGGAACCTGAAAGCGAATGGGTAACATGACCGGCTTTGGGGAGGGGAGTGTCATCGGTCGCGTTATATGGATTAAACAACCATTGCCCTGGTCGTGTCGACTTGCCGACTGACTCACTAAACAGCTAGCTAGAACAACGAAATTGGCGAATTACGATCTTTTCCTTAATCTGATTCTTAAGTGGTTTATTTATGTAAGGGACGTGGTGATAAAGTGTTTTTTACTCCTTTTTCGGCAGATTTTGAAAGCTCCAGGACAAATAGATATAGCCTAGGTAGTATTAGATTTTCGCGTTGCATTATATTTTGGGGTCTTAGCCCCAGGTTTGGTGAGGAAAAGCGGAGAGAAAGGCCAAATACCGGGAACGGTTTTATTTGTCTAGCACGTTACAAGTCTGCACAAGTTAACAGTTTTTCACTCGACATAGAGTATAGAGTTTTTTAGAGTCTTATCTATGATACCTAAGATTATATTCCTTCCGTTCTAACGTCACATGACGTGTGAAACGGGAGGAATGATTTTATTAATACGATGGCTATGCTATAGACTAAAGTTAGTCGCCACAATATCTATGGTGCACCGCCAGTCCGCTTGTGACCACGACTGCTGGAGCGCAGTCGAAACGTCTGCAGTGGTTCTGCATTCGGCGAAACACATCGCAGGCACTGCTTCACGCCGGTCTTCTGTGAGGCCGTGGTATCACTCCGGTCAAGCCGGCCCATTCATGCCGAAGCGTGGCTCTCCTCCGCTTAAAATTTGAACGGAACCTGAAAGCGAATGGGTAACATGACCGGCTTTGGGGAGGGAGTGTCATCGGTCGCGTTATATTGGATTAAACAACCATTGCCCTGGTTCGTGTCGACTTGCCGACTGACTCACTAACAGCTAGCTAGAACAACGAAATTGGCGAATTACGATCTTTATCCTTAATCTATTCTTAAGTGGTTTATTTAGGTAAGGGACGTGGTGATAAAATGTTTTTTAATCCTTTTGGCAGATTTGAAAGTCAGACAAATAGATATAGTAGGTAGTTAGATTTTCGCGTTGCATTATTGTACTATCTATAGCTGTTGTTTCACTCATGTATTCTATTTCTGTGCAATAAAGAAATATCTATCTATCTATATCTATGGTGCACCGCCAGTCCGCTTGTGACCACGACTGCTGGAGCGCAGTCGAAACGTCTGCAGTGGTTCTGCATTCGATCACTTTCAACAAGACCTTGGCAGGGAGTTCCACTCCTTAGCTATCCGAATGATAAATGTGGAATTGAATTGCTACATACGAGCAGGGGGCAAATCGACCACATAAGGGTGAAAGCACTCGCCACTAAAAAAACGAAGATAAAATAAACACTCTTTGTTGTCACATACATATCTTTGACATTGACTGACGGCTACATGAATTAGTTTGTAAAAATTCGTGGTCGTTGCGCGGGCGCACGGGGCGGTGGTTCCCGGCGCGTTGACTCCTGCCAGAGCCTTGAGCTCTCTTTACAATTGCTAAGCAAGCAGGGCATTTTCCATGCGTGTTTTTTGTGAGACTTAGGCGGGTTTTACATGGTAAGTCTGCGAAGGCTGGCAACATTATCGTCATCATCTTCTTGCCATTCATCTGGAGTCGGCGCAGTACTATGTTTTCTTATTGGTTGCGTTTGGCTGGGTACATGGGTCATCTATTCATCATCATCATCTCAGCTTATCATTGCCGGTTACGTTTCTATTTAACTATGATTATTTTTTTTTTTATAAATTTCCATCGCATTCTTACATTATAAAAGTTATTGAGCGTCTGCACTGTGTTTCGTAGAGTGAGTGAGGGTACCGGAGGGACAAGGCTTCGATATTGTCTAAATAAATTGAATGAATGAATGAATTAAACATTTATTTCGACACACAAACATAATATACAGACAGACAGTAATAAAACAATAATTCGAATAACATAACACAATACAAAAGCTGGGACAACATACAAAAGAAATACCTAATCGTGTGCCGAAAGAGGCGCCCGCTTTGCATAATGCCGTGCCGTAACAAATTTGCTACGCCACGACGCTGGTTTTCAGCGGGTGACCCTTGTGTTACGAGTCTGTCTTGATTGAGACAAGTTCACCTGTCAATATTGCCCAGGTCCTTTTTTGTTTGTTTTTGACGGGACTCTCGAAAAAATTGTTTTTCAAAACTGGACATCGAACCTATGAAGAATGAGAAGCACGTTGCTTTTCCATCCCCTCTGACCTTCTCCTATCGTTTGGTGTAAAGCACTTTGGTTGTGTCTTCGCGACCCACGTTTCGGGCCGGTCCAGTGAGTGACCGGTAAATTTGAAGGTGACTTGCAGATGGCCGCCGCCAAGAATCCGCATGCATAATGCGCCTGCGCCGATCACCAGCTCCAGTGACGAATCATGAATACTAGTATTTTTCTTCTAGTTTATTTGTTATTATTATGTCGGCCTGATGTCGGCCGCCCGGAGCAGAAGACTATTTTACCGCCCTCGATTCTTTCTTGGGAAAAAGGTGGGCAATGGCGTAGCTCCGTATTTTTTGAGGGAGGGAGGGGGGAATACCTAATCTGATTACTAACTGAGGGGGGTCCGGCGGTTCGTCTCCCCTAGGTTGGTGACGTCACAAGGCTATTTGAGGTTGTAGGCGTGCCCACAATACCCACAACGGTTGGATCCGCGCCTGTCCGTGGCTATGGCTTTATTACCTGTTAAGATTATGAAAGTGAAGTATCAGCCTAGCTACCTACATACTGTCCCGCTGCAGGGCCAAGGCCTCCATCATAGAAATCAAGTCACCGCTACTATGATGGGATTAGGCTTAATCACCACGCTTGCCTAATGTGGATTGGTGATCGTATACCCGAGCTATGTTAGAAAAATTCGAAACTTTTGCGCGTCTTGGAAACTCGCGAGATCACGGCCCGGTTCTTAAACCACTAGACTAACGGGGCGTTAGATGGAAGATATGAAAACAGATTTTTTTGTTTCAGGCTGGACACCCAGTACGAGATATCCTCGGAGAAGGTGGACACGCCCCCTGGAGAGACGGTCAAGAGGAAATGATGACGTCATCATGTAGATGGCGCTGGTTATTTAAATTTTCCCAGTCATGAGTAGGTATCTTTTCAATTAAAGGGTTTGTAGATATCTCAATGATTTTTTCGAATAAGTTTATAAAAATTTTGTAACTAGAAAATCATCGCTATTGAAAGTTGTTTAACGGTTGAGTCCACTAGCAACACCATTTAAATTTTATTTATTGTGCTATTTAAAGTCGTTAGAAAAATCTCTTCGTAGTACAGGTAGCTACCATATTAGTACCAGTATTATGTGCGGTAGCACATAATATTTAAATTTATGGGACGTAAGTACACGTCTACTCATGTTACAACCAATTATAATTGGACTACTTGGGCATTCTCATAAACATCCTTACCTGGCCTCTTATCGCAAAATGAATCCCGCATCTTAAAATTTACGATATCTCGTCTTGACAGAGCTTGGTCCTATTCAATTTAAAATGTATAATGTCTATTGATTCTGATGTAAATTTAAGAGGAATATGGATTCAAAGCTATGGTAATAACCATTTGATGAGAATAATTAACTTATCTCGGTACGGTGCACGTCTATGATAGGTAGGAATCTTCGCATTTAGCTAGCTGCCTTTCTAAGCTTGCCGAGCTAATCATAAACGTAATATTATTTTGCAAAGTGAAAAATTCAACCTTAAAAACATTTCTATAAGATTTCAAAATAAGATTGAGATTTGAGACATTCTTCATCGCAAAGTTATTGCATTTAATAATTCGGTATTTGACATGGTTAACAATTAAATAAGAAAATAATTGAATTATGTAGATTTTAAGACGCTGATTCAGAATATCTATGTTAATTTACAAATTAAACATTAGAAATATTTTTATTTCTTAAAAATAAATAAGAAATTTTGCATCTGTGGATTATCAAAACTAAAACGGCTTGTAGCCAATCAGAACGCGTGACGTCACGATTCAAGAAACAACAAAATTCCCCTTGTGAACGGTGCTGTTACTGTTAGTTTGGGGTTAAACATTTGGACAAACAAAGGGAGAGTAAATGAAACAATATATTTTAATTAGAATGATTTATTGAAATATTACAAAAAATCCTTATTACGCATTTATATTGATTTTCAAAATGAAATAAGTTTATTGTACACGTGTCGAATATATTTCTGGGGGTCTAATTTTTTTGAAATATTGGATAAACGAACATTCGTATACTTTTCTATATTAAAATTAGCGAGCTCCAATTATGGTTTACTATCTACTCCGTTATCATGCATGATACTCCCGGACCACATATTTTATTCCTTTTACCTCGAAATATTTTATAGCCACCTTTTTATTTTTAGAATAAATTCCAACATCGTATGACCAGAAGAAAGGACAGTAATTTCTCTAATTCACTTTACAATGTTTTAATATTATAATATACGTCTATACTATTTTATTCAAACTATAATGAAAAGAACGGATTTTGAAACTAACTGCAGTGAGTGAATGATTCATTCAAAAGTCGAGTTGATTTTAATTGGTCCCATCACTAGGACCGATACCACGATATCATTATTAAATTTTTCTGTCGTTTACGTATCGTAACGATTTTTTATTAAAATAGATTTTCTAGTTTAATACACATTTGATAATTAATAAAAGTCATTACTTATGATAGGAAACGCGATCTTGTTGCGAATTTTAGCTGTCAGATCGCCTTTTACATGAAAATACTGCACAATTCACCATTTTTAAGAGAAACGTCACGCGACACGGAGCGATGCAAAATGGCGATGTAGCGACATCCAAGTAGTTTTGTATAACTTAGTTGACCAGTTCCGAATAGTTGACCAATGTACTTTGCCGGAGGGGAAACGCCCGGTATGGCATCTCCAGTGGCTATATACTCAAAGATTGAATCATGACGTCGAGGGCTAATTTGTCACGTGACTTGCTGTTTTGGCGGGAAATTTGAATCGTATTATTTAAAATGGCTGTTTTTGTTATAAATTAACTTTAAAAATGAAATAGACAATTATCAAACGTATCTTTAGTGTCCTAAGAATACAATAAAATACTTTTTTAAAAATTGTCAAATACCCAATTAGTATAATTATCATGATTTATAGATGCCAACGCCAGATTTTAGCGCCTTTTTTACTTGTTGTTAGACCGACAAATAAGGAGAAATAATGTTACTGTTAAATTTACAAATTAAACATTAGAAATATTTTTATTTCTTAAAAATAAATAAGAAATTTTGCATCTGTGGATTATCAAAACTAAAACGGCTTGTAGCCAATCAGAACGCGTGACGTCACGATGCAAGAAACAACAAAATTCCCCTTGTGAACGGTGGTGTTACTGTTAGTTTGGGGTTAAACATTTGGACAAACAAAGGGAGAGTAAATGAAACAATATATTTTTAATTAGAATGATTTATTGAAATATTACAAAAAATCCTTATTACGCATTTATATTGATTTTCAAAATGAATAAGTTTATTGTACACGTGTCGAATATATTTCTGGGGGTCTAATTTTTTTGAAATATTGGATAAACGAACATTCGTATACTTTTCTATATTAAAATTAGCGAGCTCCAATTATGGTTTACTATCTACTCCGTTATCATGCATGATACTCCCGGACCACATATTTTATTCCTTTTACCTCGAAATATTTTATAGCCACCTTTTTATTTTTAGAATAAATTCCAACATCGTATGACCAGAAGAAAGGACAGTAATTTCTCTAATTCACTTTACAATGTTTTAATATTATAATATACGTCTATACTATTTTATTCAAACTATAATGAAAAGAACGGATTTTGAAACTAACTGCAGTGAGTGAATGATTCATTCAAAAGTCGAGTTGATTTTAATTGGTCCCATCACTAGGACCGATACCACGATATCATTATTAAATTTTTCTGTCGTTTACGTATCGTAACGATTTTTTATTAAAATAGATTTTCTAGTTTAATACACATTTGATAATTAATAAAAGTCATTACTTATGATAGGAAACGCGATCTTGTTGCGAATTTTAGCTGTCAGATCGCCTTTTACATGAAAATACTGCACAATTCACCATTTTTAAGAGAAACGTCACGCGACACGGAGCGATGCAAAATGGCGATGTAGCGACATCCAAGTAGTTTTGTATAACTTAGTTGACCAGTTCCGAATAGTTGACCAATGTACTTTGCCGGAGGGGAAACGCCCGGTATGGCATCTCCAGTGGCTATATACTCAAAGATTGAATCATGACGTCGAGGGCTAATTTGTCACGTGACTTGCTGTTTTGGCGGGAAATTTGAATCGTATTATTTAAAATGGCTGTTTTTGTTATAAATTAACTTTAAAAATGAAATAGACAATTATCAAACGTATCTTTAGTGTCCTAAGAATACAATAAAATACTTTTTTAAAAATTGTCAAATACCCAATTGGGAAGCAGAGAGGAATGCAACACTTTTCTATTTGCGGAATGAGGTCTACTAAAGTCCCATAGATAAAACGAATTATACGATACATTCAAGCAATAATAATGTATTTTTTAATTATAAGATCTTTTTTAAATATGTACAAGACGATCATGACACTGACGCATTGTGATATTTTGTAAAATAGGATTAAGGGATAGATGTAAGAATATTTTGTTTGCTTGATATAAGTATTTTTGATTTTATTTATTTGTTTTTACCATAGACGTGCATCAGTATTAGATAGAGCACTCTACCCAAAAACAGTTGTTGAGCCACGTTACTGGTTTGGTACACTAGCTCCGCAATTCACATTTGTTTTGTCTAAATAAAATTAATCTCTTCCTAAAGACAGCAACACGATATACTACATTACATTGCCAACACGCTGTTTTTCTCGTCCTCTACCTAAAGGTTGTCTGGAAGAAATCGCTACAAGCGATAAGAACCGCCTTATTGTACTGTCTATAGCTGTTGTTTCACTCATGTATTCTATTTCTGTGCAATAAAGAATATCTATCTATCTATCTATACTTACACTGTTAAATTTTTGTCCTTTTAATCCCATTTGTCCAAATTTAATATTGAATGTATGTATTTTTAAGGTATTAGACTAGTATACACTACTAAGAGAAGAGAAAAAGAGTTTTTTTCTGGATATACCAAACCTATTTGCCAGATTTGATTAAATTTGTAGTATTTAGAGTAAAATAAACATTGAGAATAAATCAAAACATTATCTGAAATTGTATATAACGTTCTTAATGATTTTAATGCAGTCAAACAAATGTTTTAAAGCTTTATATATTTTGAGGAGACCAGCGCCTGAGCAAATTATTTAGCGTATGTAAGTTATTGCTATTATAACTGAACAGGAAATTACTTAAGGCAAATTTAAGATAATGTATTTTTCAATTAAAAAGATCAAAATATAATGTTTTTTTTTATTTTACAGTTTTGTAGTACTTTGATGTGTGGCTGTACGTACAAAGTAGATAAATACATCTAAGAAAAAGCAAACTCCAAGGATGGTTCCACAAATCTATCATTGTGATGGCTAAGCACTGGGGTCACTAAAAGGGGGTGTTATAAAAGGGGTCACTGTACCACAGTGTAGGGGAAATGGCAGTGCAGCTAAAAAAATATCTCTATACACAAAAGGATGGCTGCCTCCTTACATTGCGATAAAAAATACGCTGTTTATGCGCGCTTGCAATGAACTTGACCTATTTGTTTTTATGTGATAATTGGCAAACGAGCAGGCGGATCACCTGATGATAAGCGGTTGCCGACATCGATTGGTTTTGAAATTATCAGTATACATACATCTCTCCACCAATTTTGTGGCAATCGGTGCAGAAACGGCGGAGATCGAGCCAGGACAGACAGACAGACGGACAGACATGACGAAACTATAAGGGTTCCTAGTAGACTACGGAACCCTAAAAACGGCGAGAACGGGTTTCACAAAGGATGAGGCTTATTTCGTACAAAAAACCCCAAAATAGAGTTTCCCCACTGACTTGTCCCTATCTCATCCTTTATTTGCGCCATACCTCCGAGTGGACAAACAGACGGACGGGCCATTCATCTTCCTGACAAGTGGGCCCGGGGCGCGAAACGAGTGCCGAACTAAGAGGTGGAAAACTTGTCCATCTCGGCAACAGATAAGGAAGGGTTGAAAGGGCTTGTAGTGTTGCTAGCCGAGTATCGGTAATGTCGATGAGGTATTAATTTTGGCCTAAAGGATCCCCTGCTTTTTTGTGAGACGAGTAGACTGATCAGCTGATGGTAAGCGATTGCCGACATCGATGGACAAATTTTTTTTGTCCCTGGGGAATAACTCCTTAATTCTGCATACTCCTTACGCAGGGGGTTATGTCGGGCTCTCCTCCTGCAGCGACCGGACTTAGTATATCGACTAAACGACGCCCTCGTTGTCTTAGGTATGAGTATGGGTAGGAGAAACTTACTTCACGCCCCTCCTCAGGTGGAAAGCCCGCTTACACCCGATTCTGCCTCCCCCAGGTAAACTGGGATCCATGAATACCTGCAACACCAGTGGTATCATAAGTGCACTGCCTAACTTAAACGCCTTCACTGTAGTCAGTAAAATCTAGGCTACATCTGGAAAGGGGTGGGGGAGCGGGACGCTACGCCACTGAATTCAGGTGAACAAAGTGCTTAAATTAATAAAAAATAATAAAGATCCATCATTTATGGCCAAAAGTCAGAAGAAGAAGTCAGTTGGTTAATGTATGAGATGTTGTGTTTTATTTCTTGAAAAGTGCTTTATAAAGTTCTGTCGATACTTATTAAACCATCGATAACGTGGCAACACTAGTTGAAAGAACCCTTGATAGATGTTATAGGGTTCGATATTAACAAGTTGGTGTACACTGATATGGGTGTTTGAGATGGGCATTTAATAATTAAGGGTTGCCGTGTGTTGAGGTGATTAGAGATGAGGTGAACGCACACCTTTGGGTGAGATGGGTGATCAACCTGTTTCCACCACGTTCAGATTAAATTTTAATGTAAGCTAAGGAGAATGATATTATTCCTTCCGTTTTTTAATGAGATGGATCAAATTTGACTTAGGTAAGATGGCAAATGCCTATAACACATTTAAAGGATCCTAAATGACAAGAATTTGTAAAAAAATATAAACTTTTCACCTACACTTATGTAGGGTAACCGAGACAGTGATTGCCCAGTGTACAGTGATTGCCCGAATTAAGGTTAAGGGGCTACACGAATGAAACTAGCGCTGCCAACCTATTTACACTGATTGTGGCGAAATTACGATATTTTTTAAGAAAGCAAAACATTACAGACTTAGATAAAAGTAAATTGAATTTTTCAAGATGCAATACAATATATAAAACACGCGACAAGTAACAATAAAGTTCATTATTGCTAAAAGTGGCCGTTTTTAGCAATAATGAACTTTATTGTTACTTGTCACGTGTAAAAAATATTGTTTTGCACCCCGAAAAATTCTATTTACTTGGATCTAAGTCTGTAATGTTTTATTTTCTTCAAAAATATCATATTTTCGCCACTATCAGTGTAAATAGGTTGGCGGCGCTAGTTTCATTCGTATAGCCCCTTAACATACATTTTAACTTATTTTCAAAGGTGTAGTTTTACATTAAATCCGTTAAATAACAGTAGGATACTGTTAACTAGAGTTCTAAATAAGACATTTGGCAAAATTTTCAATAAAAATATTGTAATGGCAGTTTTTGGACAGCGGGTGTCCGTCATTTCAAAAAATGCGAATTCCTTACAGAATTTGTTAAGGATACATTTGTAGTTTTGAAGTTTGTATCATTTTAATTTTCTTTTTGAGCGTTAAAGCACAACGACGTGTTAGTTAAAGCTTTAATGTTTCATTCGAAGCAGTTATCGCGGCGTAATTTTATTCCATTAAGTATTTTAAGAGGGTGGGCTATCACTGTACCTAAATATGACAAATTCAGTTATTGCCATACCAGAATTCAGTTATTGCCATGGGTATGAGACAGTGATTGCCCGGGTATGTATTTACTAAATCACGTGAGGGATATAATAATCGAACCGAATATTTTCTTTATATCCTGTATCTTTCTTATCTAGGTCTAGGTACAAGGAGTTTCGAAAAAACTGCTTTTTACAAAAAGTTGACCTAAAAATAGGGGAATATTTGATCTGCTACCGAAAATCTTGGAGGAAAGGTGGTAAGAAGAACAACCAAATATATACCGTAATTATATTATGTATTTTACCGCGGGAGAGCACGTTTCAGTATGAATAAGTCGGCTTAAACGGAGTGAGTCTATAATCGCAGAAAACCAAAATCAAGCGGCGCTAACGCGTGAGTGTACCGGAGGCTCTATGAAGGGGGAAAAGGAGTTAAAATGTTGGCAGCGCATTTGTGATTCCCCTTGTTGTTGCGAGTGTCTATGAGCGGTGGCAATCGTTTACCATCAGGTGATCCGTATGCTTGTGAGCCACCTATCACATATTAAAATTTAATTACCAAATGATGCAGTTATTAGAAAAAAACTTTCAAATTTCAACTGTGGGAGAGCCACGCTTCAGCTTGAATGGGCCGATTTGACCGGAGTGATACCACTGCCTCACAGAAAACCAGCGTGAAGCAGCCCCTGCGCCGAGTGAGTGAGGGAACGGAGGCCCACACCCGGGGAGGAAGGGGATAAAAGGTTGGCAGCGCACTTGTGACTTCAGTGGTGTTGCAGGTGACCATGGGCGGCAGCATTGCTTATTATATATAATGTGGCAGTCAAAACACGCATCACTTGATGGTAAGCGAATGCCAACGCACATACTCAACACCAGTGGAGTCACAAGTATGCTGCCAATGTTTTAACTTAATTAAAATTTTAAGTATTTAATAGTATTTTTATAGAATTACAACGTGCGGTATAGTTGGCAATCACTGTCTCATTTGGTTGGCAATGACTGTGTCAAGTGGGCAATCTCTGTGTTTTTAGGAGATATTTTTGTTATACGTTATAATTATAAAATTCTTTAGATGTTTGAATTATTGCTAACTTATTTCAATGCTAAACTATTAACGTTGTCGAATAATTACACTCTGATTTCTTATTGTTAAGAAAAGGATTATATTGAAATAAAACTAGTGTCAATTTCTTAAGTGGGCAATCACTATCTCGATCACCCTATTAAGAATTATTTTAATGTTTTTTTTTAATTTCAATGATTACAAATTTTAAAAGAATAACTACTGAGTTTCTTGCTGGTAGAAATTGACTTTCAGAATCAGCGGTATGGTATATATTACTTACTTATTGGACATTTATAAACGTTATGGACTTAAACTGAATAAAGATTTTTTGATTTTGGTTTTTAAATCGGCCCATTCATGTCTAAGCGTGACTCTCCCGTGGCTTTAAGTTAAGTAAGTATTTATCCTCTTACTTAACGTTCCATAACCACGCGACATGATAGATGGCATAACTAGCAAATGTATCACCTGGTGATGAGCGACTGGCGCCGCCCATTATTCTTCTCAGAGAAAGCTAAAGCCGTCTTTTTCAAAAGCCGTAAGGGTGTGGTCTTATCTATCAACCTTTCAGAATCACCCTGTGTAGGCATTTTTATCGTGTGACAGGCAGGTATTCCGTAATTTTTCGCCTGACGTCCCAACGATGCGTCGTAAAACGATCACACAGTATATTGGACGACAGCAAGGCAACTTGAAAAGCGAAGCGTAGATACCTCCGGTTATAAGATGTCAATAAAGTCGTGAAAAAAAATGATGGCGCCACTGCCGCTTACATCATAGATTATGGTAACCCTATTAGTTATAAAACATGTGAACTCGTTAGTTCCTTATCTAAACATCCGTTTATCACGTTGTTTTTGAGGCATTAGGTATAGATTACTAGCGGCCGCCCGCGACTTCGTCCGCGTGGAAAAGTAACTTTTTACCCCCCTTTTAACCCCTTACAACACCCTTTTCGCAATAAAAAGTAGCCTATGTTCTTTCTCAGGGTCTAGATCATCTGTATACCAAATTTCATTTAAATACATTCAGTAGTTTTGGCGTGAAAGAGTAACAGACAGACATACAGACAGAGTTACTTTCGCATTTATAATATTAGTATGGATAAGTATATTTATATTTTTTTTCGCATTTATAATATTAGTATGGATAGCCTACTACGCACAGATATCCTAGTTTGAAGCGGGCGTTACGACCTAATCGGAACTCCCCTCCCTTTAACACGCGCTGTGTGCACTTTTGTTTGAATGCGACAGGTATATACGCATTCATTACGGGATGGCGCCCCTCTTTATCTTTTTATTAGCCACCAAAAGGGACACGAACACAGCCGAGTGACAGTTTGACTGTGATTTGACAGTGGGAGAGCTACGCTTTGGCCTTAATAGGGCTCCACCTGAGAAAACTAAGACATTCTCCGTTTGGAAGCCTTGAAATGGTTCACAGATACACCCTGTTGTAACAGTCATTGGTTTTATTGCTTCATCATTAGCAACCCACGCTCGTCCACAGCTGAACATAGGTCTCCCCCAATGCACCGCTCCCGATTTTCGGCCACTCTCATCCAGCTCACTCCAGCCAGCCTTCGAATGTCGTCATCCCATCTTACCTATTACTAATTAGTAAATTACTAATCCTTAAATCCCAAGTTATCTATAATCGAGTCATAGATTGATTGATTTTCGGAATGTTTTTGCCCGCCCCGCAATTCGAATTGCTTTTCTGCCGGGTAAGTTTGTTTTGTTGCATATTGCATCTAAATAAATGAATGATTAGGCGGTAGAAATGGATAATTAGGCGAAAGAGATGTTTCGTGATAGTAGGTTTGTGTTTTCGTCAAGTAGATACAGTCAGCCACACATTGTATCAGGTTACCACAACCTGTCAAATTACCTCTATTGATATTCAACCTAATGTGTACGACAGTAAGATGAGAGTCGATTGAAGAAATTTGTCAATTTTGTATAAGTATGTGTATGTGTTTTGTATAAGTATGTGTATTTGTATGTGTTGGACGTACCCCATTTTTCTATGCGTTTCACTGTATAGACATACTTTACTTTTTACCTACACTGTACTGTGACGTCAGTGATCTCGATTTGCATGATTATGCGCATACGCGGCCGCGATGATACGGATTATAATATAATGAAGCCGCAGCCGAAGCGTGGTTATTGCACTTTAATATTATATTCTGTATGGAAATACCATAATCCGCGTATCGCAGAATCTGTTGTCAGCCAATTGGCGATCGCATGAAAGGAATTTTCAGCCTACCGTAAAATTATGAAAATCATTGTTGAAATATAGGTAACTACCGTGGGATAGGAAAGTGCTCGTAGTATCTAGGAACATGAATAAATTGTGATCGGTTTGTACGGAACGGTTTACAATTTGTCGACTTTCTGTGTACCTATTCATAGGTCAAAAGGCTGTCTCCTTTGAGAAAGATCTATCAAAGAATGATAGGATGAAATTGCAAGCAGTACTAGGTATGGAATTACATTAACAGCTAAATTTCAATTTTATTGTAACATCTCAAAAACTTTGTTTTCTTAGGCTCAGATTTGCTGAAGAACTAAAGCTAATAGAAGAGCTAGTTAGGTATCTAATCTGATAAACGAAACTAAGACTAATTAATCCCGCCCTCCCTCACAAAATATTGTTTTTTCTATGGATTATCCTCATTTTGTATAGATTAGAATGTAAGAATTAGAATTATTATGTTTACTTTAGCTACAGAAACTAAACTAGTAAAGCAATATTTTCTTCTTAGATTTTCTTATTATAATATAGAATGCCAATATAGATTTTTTTTATTGTACCACCATAGGCATAGACTTGGATGTCGCTATCATAGGACAACGCTTGACCAAATTTGTACCTAATAGAAAGTGTCGAAGAGGCCTAGGATGACACGCGTTTGCCAAGATGCCTGTTCATTCATTCAAAGCTATCCAATATAATATACTTATTGGTCAAGGGTAGTTTCTATAAACTTATCTGCAAACTACACATTGTTTGAATAGAATAGAATAGAATAGAAAATATTTATTTGGAGCAAATTACAGCATAAACTTAAAACTAAAATTAAAATTAAACTTATGCTACCAAAATGGTTGCCACTCAGCATTTATCACTGCTTTGCTAAGTGTAGGTGACCTACATCCAAATCCTACGATTTCCTAAAACAAAAGATAAGATATATAAATATGTTGTTTACGGGGATAACATATAACTTGTTCCCTCAAAATCTCAATGCGCTGGTATGGGATCACGTGCTACGTTGATGGTGCTCCGACGTGACGTCATCGCTCGCAGCTGCCTATGGTGACCATGATTACTTGGTATACAGAAAATATATAAGTTTATAATTTTTGCCAGGAACGCAGTTAGCACAGCTACAGTTCTTTAGCCTTTTCGTTTTCTCATCATCTTGCTTCATTTTTTCGGGTTCTACAGGGTGTATCTGTGAACATTTACATCCCTTTAACCACGTGTTCTACCAACCATTCTTAACAAAATTTGTTCTATGACTTTTGAAAATTCGCATAAAAAATTTTCATCTTTCCATACAAAGTCGGTCACGTTACTTGGTCATTTTGTATGGGGAGTCGAAAATTTTTTCGAAGAATTTAGAAAAGTTGATGGTTGATGGTTGATAGAACACGTGGTTAAAGGGATGTAAATGTATCTCCACCCCATGACAAAAGAAGAGGTTAAAAAAGAAATAATGGGTTTAAATGACACAAAATCAGAAGGTTTTGACGGTATAAGCACGAAAATAATCAAAACTTGCGTAGAAGAATTACTTTCTATCATGACATTCTTGATAAATTTCTCCTTTTCAACGGGTAGGTACCTTCCCGGCATTGTTAAAGGAGTCAGTCGTCAAGCCATTGTTTAAGAAAGGTGAAAAAACCGATATAGCCAATTACCGTCCAATCACTCTTATATCCATCTTTTCTAAGATATTTGAAAAATGTATTTATAAGCGATTACTAAATTACTGTACTAAGTTTAACATACTTAAAAATGAGCAATTCGGTTTTCAAAAAGATAAGTCCACTACACTAGCAATATATACTCTAGTAAGCACGGTATTACATAATCTTAACGCTGGTAATTTAACTACAGGCCTGTTTTTCGACTTATCAAAAGCGTTCGATTTCGTTAATCATGACATCCTTTTGGAAAAACTGGAGTCCATTGGAGTAAGAGGACCCACTTGGTCATGGATATCATCTTATTTGTCAAATCGATATCAACGCGTGGTCATTAGTAAAATTGTTAAAGATGAACTGATCCCATTTGCGTCTAGCTGTAAAAATAACTGTCGCGGCATTCCACAAGGAAGTGTACTAGGCCCGCTCCTATTTATTCTTTATATCAATGACATAATAGAAGCGACGAAACATAAATGCGTTTTATTTGCGGACGACATATCAATAATTGTGACATCTGATAAAAATAATAATAATCCTATAAATGTACATGAATATGAAATTAATAACACTATCGACAACATAATTAAATGGCTAGATAAAAATGACCTGAAATTAAATTTAAATAAATCTCATTTTATTCAATTCAATAAATGTAAACATCCCCAATATAACTTCAAACTTAATATTGACAAAATAGAGGAAATCCCCCACCTCAAATTTCTAGGTGTAGAAATTGACCAGGACCTCAGTTGGAAATTCCACGTTGAAAACCTCTGCAATAGAGTTAATAGTTTTGTTTACGCGCTTAGCAAAATTAGGCAAGTTACGAATAAAGAAACGGTCGTAAGTACTTACCATGCATATATAGCTTCTATATTACGCTATGGAATCATAATATGGGGTAACAGTACAGATAGAGAAAGAGCATTCATAGCTCAAAAGAGATGTGTGAGGGCAATGTGTGGGATTCCGCCTGGTGAATCATGCAGACCAGCTTTTAAAAGACTTAGTCTCTTGCCGCTACCAGCAATGTACATTTTTGAAATATGCTGCTTTATAAAGAAGTATGACCATTTATTCAAAAAGGCCAATGATGCCAACAATAGACTCAAAAGAAATCCTGAAAGACTAATCTTAGGTGCCATTCCCAAATCAGCGAAATACCATAAAAGTTGTGTATCTATGTGCGTCAAATTTTACAATAATGTACCTAAGGATATTAAAAATCATAAAATGAGTATATTTAAAAGTAAACTTTACAAATGGCTCGCTGACCAAAGAATTTATGACATAAAAGATTTTCTTGATATTAGATATTAAATTAATAGATTTCTGGACATGTATAATTATAATATTGACATTTTTAATTATTATTATATAGTGTGAATACGTAAATTGAATTATTAAATTATATAAGCATATTGTATGTTAGAATTAATTATTGAATTTCCAAATTAAATCAATAAATATTTGCATGCTAAAACATATTGGCAAAACATGTGCACTCTGTAACCGTAACAACTTTATACCATGTTTTAAGCAAATAAAGAATTATTATTATTATGTATCTCTCCTGTGGGAAAATCACGGCACGGTGGCCGGTCCTTTTGGAAGGCGTGCGTGGGGATACAGATCCAACACGTAGAGGCCCCTTTGAGACACATTAATGAAAGTGGGGATGTGTACACCTAGCGGGTACTGTCTCTGCTTGTACTATTGAAGAGATACAACCAAAGACAGCACCCGCTACGTGCAAGGACTATTGCAGATAAGATGGACCTAAACCGGGACTATGGAGGGGATATTGCTGGACTGGTTGCCGGGATATTGATGAGACAACGGGACGCCTGCCATATCAAAAGTCTCATCTATGATAATCATAGCAGGCGGTGACTTGCCGCACACTAAATGGGCCCCCTATCAACAGCTACCAGTTGGCAGCGAGGCGGGCAACATTGGCGTGAGCGGCTAAGGTTGTCGAGAGGTGAGACTGCGGGGCGCCAGATCCCTATGTGCTAAGCACCGGTCAGCAGGCCCCCGGCGTTATGACATTTTACACTTCCAACCTGCAGCATAGGTTCTGCTCTTGCAACTCCACTCCGGCCGGCTGGTTAAGGCAAGCCAGGAGGTGAGGGTCAAAGAAGTTATACGGACCCTCCGGAGTATCGGGGTCCGTGGTGTCGCCACACACCAACAGCTCGCCACAAGCTGCCCCTGCGGAGACTGATTGCACTGATGAGAGTTGTTGTTCTTCGTTAGCGAAGATCACCAACTCTCACCAGCGGGCGATGGGGTCGTCACATCCCTACGCCATATTATTATTATTATTATAAATGTTTACAGATAGGTACACCCTGTATACGAGGTGTATCTGTGAACATTAATTGAGACGACCCGTTTAGCGTAGTGGTTTGAGCGCCGTTTGGAAATACAAGAGTTCAATTCCCACATCAACACAAATGTTTGTTGATGAAACAGATATTTGTGTTGGGTCTGGGCGTTTGTGATACCTTCGTTGTTCTTGGTTTCCATAAGAAAACCTTAGTTTGAGACCAGGACAATGTATGTGATCTTGTCTCGATACTCTCGATAGATTGATTGACATTCTGATTCCAGACTATATTTGTCTTCGTGGGAAGTAGATTTGTCCTATAGATACTAAATCCACAGGCTCACCACACCGCCGCCCAAAGGACCCTGTATACATACCCGTAGCTCCCCAGCGTCTGACACGAACAAATATCGGAGCTGATGCCTCAACGGCTTGTATTCCGGGAAACCCTATTAGGGCGGGTGATTTCAATAGCAGCCCCGGTCAGAGTTACCAACTCCTAGACTTGTTACCCTAATGCTAAGGAAAAAGCTCTTAAATAGGCAAAGTTACCAGAAATATCCTGAATTGTTTTAATTTTAATTAAACTAGTTAAATCTTTGGGCACGAGGACATTTTGTGTTCAATTTGTCTATATATATTTGGCTTATTGATCTAATTTTTTATTTAAGTATTTTAATAATGAGTGAAAGCTGTTTGTTTGCTACTAAATATGTATTGATAATTTAAAATGCTAAAGGGGCTTTATTAATTTTACCTAATATGAGAGCCTTGGGATTACAAAGGAAAAAATAAAAGAGTGTACCCTATAGTATAGGGTATCAAAAATTGACAAGCCGTCATTTGCATTGCGGGTCTCCGGGCCAGGGTTCCCAATTTACGGTTTTTTCCCCCAATTTTAGGGGTAAAATAAGTGGGAAGTAAGTGGGTTTTTTTGCGCGTTACACTCTTTTATTTTTTCCTTTGTAATCCCAAGGCTCTCATATTAGGTAAAATTAATAAAGCCCCTTTAGCATTTTAAATTATCAATACATATTTAGTAGCAAACAAACAGCTTTCACTCATTATTAAAATACTTAAATAAAAAATTAGATCAATAAGCCAAATATATATAGACAAATTGAACACAAAATGTCCTCGTGCCCAAAGATTTAACTAGTTTAATTAAAATTAAAACAATTCAGGATATTTCTGGTAACTTTGCCTATTTAAGAGCTTTTTCCTTAGCATTAGGGTAACAAGTCTAGGAGTTGGTAACTCTGACCGGGGCTGCTATTGAAATCACCCGCCCTAATAGGGTTTCCCGGAATACAAGCCGTTGAGGCATCAGCTCCGATATTTGTTCGTGTCAGACGCTGGGGAGCTACGGGTATGTATACAGGGTCCTTTGGGCGGCGGTGTGGTGAGCCTGTGGATTTAGTATCTATAGGACAAATCTACTTCCCACGAAGACAAATATAGTCTGGAATCAGAATGTCAATCAATCTATCGGTATCGAGACAAGATCACATACATTGTCCTGGTCTCAAACTAAGGTTTTCTTATGGAAACCAAGAACAACGAAGGTATCACAAACGCCCAGACCCAACACAAATATCTGTTTCATCAACAAACATTTGTGTTGATGTGGGAATTGAACTCTTGTATTTCCAAACGGCGCTCAAACCACTACGCTATACGGGTCGTCTCGATTTAATATTCACAGATATAACTCGTATAGAACCCGAAAAAGTTAAGCAAGATGATGAGAAAACGAAAAGGTTAAAGAACTGTAGCTGTACCACATAGGGTATCAAAAATTGACAAGCCGTATAGGGCCTATACCTACATATTTTGACTACATTGACTGGCCGGTTGGCGCAATGGTAGTGACCCTGCCTCATACGCCAAAGGTCGTGGGTTCGATCCCCACCCTGGACAAACATTCGTGTGATGAACACTTGTGTTTGTTCAGTGTCTGGGTGTTATATATGTATCTAAGTATTATATTTGTGATCCTCTGTTGTCTGATATCTGTAACACAAGTGCATAAGCTACTTAGTACGGAGTCAGGTCAATGTATGAGATGTTGTATGAATTTATTAATTAATTTATTATATTATTTCCTTGTTTTGTCCAGGCAGGTGCGTGTGTGGGTATAGACCCAGTAGAGCAAAAACCATATTACTTAAGGAAGGGTACCTGGAAATGGAATTTCCACATCCAGATTAAACTAATTAATTTTCATTATCCATATCTCGTAGTCACAACCACAGATAAGCAGGAATGATCCCAACCTTCATAAAAGCCTAAAAACTGTTCTGTAACTTGCGTAAGCGGCTTTGTTTAAAAACATCCCTCTTTAGGAAGATTGAATCGCCAAACACAAAGTAACACCACCGTCCACCACACAGTATCCACGTAGCCGGTAGCTACGCTTCAGCATGGTTTTCTCATCAAATCCCAACATGGCTATATATTTTATACTAACATTCCTGCTTTGTCCCATTTGTTTAATTTGTAAGTGTCATAGTGTTTAAGTATGTACAGTGGCCAGCACATCAAGTTACTACAATCTGTCAAATTTCCTCAGTTGATATTGAACCAAACACGTTTGACATAAAAGTGAGGTTCGATTGAAGAAATTTGACAGATTGTAGTAACTTGATGTGCAGGCCACCGTACATTACTTATGTAATATTGAATTATAATGGGTGCTTTGGATATCTGAGCTGTGAGGTCGATCTCACCTGATGCAATCTGATGTGAAACAGCGCGTGGACTGTATTTGAGTTGGGAGTGACCCTATCCGGGGGAAGGGGGTTTGTTACATGTCCCACTGCATAGCACAGGTCTTCATCATAAAAATTTAATCATCACTACTATTATGCCTACTGCATACTCCTACCTAATGCAGACTGGTGCTCACAAACCCGAGCTACGTTTGAAAAAAATTAAATACTTTATGCTCGACCCGGGACACAAACCCATGACCCTCACGGCCCGGTTCTTAAACCACTGGACCAACGCAGCATGCTCCTAAAAAACTTCAAGCGTCTAATCTTGGACGAAAAGCGTTTCACTACCTTTGATATCGATATTGATCAATACAGCCTTACAGGGTCAGAGCTAAAAAAAACAAGTAGTGTCTCTGGTCATGTTACTGGCTTCTCATATATTCGTAACACCCTTCACACACGATTATGAATAAAAATAAAAACACATTGGTCCCTCACTTATCAGCTAAGCCTTTGTTTGCGAAGACAAAGGGCGCTACCAGACCCTCCGACGGCCCTGTTTCCAATGCACTGGGTTGTCCGATTTGAGGGGCACTTTTTAAATTTTTGTTCAGGAGACGATGATCGTCTACCATCAGGTGACTCGTTAACTCATTTGCCCATTTGCAGCATAAAAATACTTACTGTGTCGATTTCGGTATTAGTAGTTTAAATCAAATATTATTTACTTACTCCGATGGCTCAACGACCCAAAATGAGTCTTGGCCTCCGCTGAGATGTCGCCATATGTCTTGGTCTCGTGCTGCAAATCAAATCAAATATTTATAAATTATTATGGTAAATTGCTTACCACCAGGCGATCCGCCTGCTCGTCTGCTACCTAACAACCTAAAAAAAATATGCTGTTGTCAACAACTTTTGCCAAAGTTTATTATCTTACTAAGTTGCCTTAAGTCAAAGTCAATTAATTTTTATTTTGTTTGCTGTGGAAGATCATTATATACCTGTCACATTCAAACAAAATCGAGCACAGCGCGTGTAAAAGGGAAGGGAACTCTTTGGTCGTAACGTAACGTCCCCTGCAAATTAAGTGTGCCGTCTGCACGTTCATACGTTATTAAAAGCTTTACCGGGGCATAATGGAACCGTACCCCGAGATGCCACGTATGTAAAGAGAGATATTTCCGTGAACCCTTGGACGTGGCGGTGAGGATGGATCATCGGATACAATGGGCTTCGTCCTAACAGGAAGTTTTGTTGGGCCGGCCCAGGGAAATATTGGCTCTTTCGAAATTGTCTGTGCGTAAGCATGGGATATGCAAATGGGTATCAAAGGTGTAGGTACAAACAATTTGTTGAAAAGTAGGTTAATACTTTAAGGTAAGGTATGAGTAACTTGTTCGAATTTACTCATGAAAGGATTTCATTTAAAAGATTAAAACTTTTCTATACGGGGTGAATAAAAAGATAACCTTTTTATTTATAGGTAGCAGACGAAACGGATCACCTGATGGTAAGCGATTGCCGCCGCCCATAGACACCTGTAACATCAGTAGAGTCGCAAGTGCGCTGCCAACCTTTATCTCCTATTAAAATTTTCTATTTTATGCTGACTACACCTATTACTGGAATATAATACTTAAGTTTATTAACAAAATAAGTAGTTTCAATTACTTGTTACTAAACACGTCTTAATTAGTACACCAGCATAGTATAATAATTATTACTTAATACAGTTGTATTTCTTTGAAAATAAAAAATATATGGTTTATTAAGTGAGGTAATTTACCCATATTTTACTTCCATTTACCCATATGTTACCGGTGTACCATTTAATTCGTGTTCCAAATGAAAATCCACTTTACTTTCCTCTTCAATTGCTTTCTTTTATAATGAAAAAGCGGTTGCTATCATAAAACACGCTGTAGATGGCATCGAACGTTACCTAAACAGAGTCGAAATGGAATGAAAAGATTCAGCTTCATCAAGCAGACTGTACCTTTTTATCAATTTCCATGAAAAAACAAAAACGCCGAAACTTGTGTAAGCGCACTCGGGGCCGAAAATAGAAAAAAATCCCTTAACGTTCCCGTAAAATAAAAATAAATAATTCAATTCGACCTCGGTCGCCTAAAGATCGTACAGAATTTTTTATTCAAAATAGATTTCCATCCCGAGGAAATTGTCCTTATCCGTCTCCATGAAGGGAATATTTCTGGATGTTCTTCCCTTCCGGCCCTTTATAAATCTTAAAACGTTCCCTTTTCTTTTAACGAGACGCACTTGTCGATTCCCGCGATGTACAGGGTGTGCCTTTGAGCCGCTGCACCCTTTTAGCCGCATTCCATCGTTTTGGCAAGTTGTTAAACAGCTTTCGGAAATTTGAAACATTTTGGGTTTGAAGTCGATTCTTTGAAATGTTTAAAAGTTGCACAATGTTTGGAATAATTTGATCAATCGATTTGGTTTGTTTATTAATTGGTACCAACTACCATCTTAATACCGAAGACTCAGGAGAGCTGTCAAACTTCTTTATCAATCCAGAAAAAAAAATCCACATAGATTTTGCAGCGTAAAGTACTTAGTGCCTCTGTTGTGTTTCGTCGAGTGAGTGAGGGTACCGGAGGCCTAATTAATAGGGGGAAAGGGGTTTAAAGGTTGGTAGCGCACTTGTAACTACTGGTGTTGCAGGTGTCTATTGGTGGCGGCAATTGCTTACAATTAAGTGATCTGTTTGTCTGTCTGCTCGTTTGACATCTATCCATCACACAAAATAAAAACTACATGAGGGCTGCTGACTGTCAGTATTTTTTTTTATGTGATAGGTAGCAGGCGAGCAGGCGGATCACCTGATGGTAAGCAATTGCCGCCGCCCATGGATACTTGCAACACCAGTGGATTTACAAGTGCGCTGCCAAGCCTTTTATCCCCTTCCCCCCCGAGTGGGCCTCCGGTACCCTCACTCACTCAGCGAAACACAGCACAGGGGCTGCTTCACGCCGGTTTTCTGTGAGGCAGTGGTATCACTCCGGTCGAGCCGGCCCATTCATGCCGAAGCGTGGCTCTCCCACAGTTATACAGTAGTCGATATACCAAGGTACAGTAAATCTCCGAGTATCTATCGGTGGCAATGTTCCGTCGAGAGCACCCTGGATACTCGTGGAAGTCCCCGATACAGATGGGCGGGGCGGCCATCTGTTCCGTGCTGGTGTAATTTGGGCCGGAATGGCAATAACTCACTATCTGGAGAGAGTAATGTCGACTTTTTGGGCCATTGTCATTGGAGACTGATGTGGAAAATTAGGCGACTGATTAGGAAGTAGTGAGCGATGGTAGCTTTTTACGTAGCTCAGGGGATAAGGGATGACGCCCTGGGTGGCGCAATGATTAGTGTGTCGCACTATAACGCGACGGGCAAGCTTGGGGTCTTGGGTTCGAACCCCGGGTCGAGTGAAAAACCTCAGTTTTCTGTTGAGAAACTCTCAGTGTCAGCCCGAAGTCTTGAAGTTGCTCTGCACCAATAGATGGTACTAGATATCGAGAAGTTTTCCTATTCTAAGTATTTACCTATACAGGGTATATCTGTGAACATTTACATCCCTTTAACCCCGTGTTCTACCAACCATTCTGAAAAACATTAATTGTTCTATGACTTTTGAAAACATCGCATATAAAAATTTCATCTTTCCATATAAAGTCAGTCACGTGACTTGGTCATTTTGTATGGGAAGTCAAAATATTTTTCGAAGAATTTGGAAAAATTGTTGAACAAATGTTGTTCAGAATGGTTGATAGAATACGTGGTTAAAGGGATGTAAATGTTCACAGATACACTCTGTAGATAGTGGTCGTAGTACCTATAGATAAGGGTCAACAGCGGGCATTTAACTGCGTGGCTGATGTACGCATTTCCAAATCGTTCCGCCTATACATCTACGTATTCCCGTAGGTACATATTAATGCCAAGCCCAAAGATTCCGACGGGTAGTAGTCCAATTAATGGGGCGCCATTGAACGCAGCCCTGCCGCCAATCCTACCCAATTTGTCGAATTGTTGGACACACATTCACATTAACTTGCCACAGCATGTGGTTTACCAGTAGCAAGGCAGAACGCACCCATAGCCACAGGTTAGGTTAGTAATATTAAAAAATAAATGTATAAAAAAAATAGGGGTACCTAATGGATACAAAAAATATGTGTATGTGGTTGTTATTTAGTTGAGCATCAGTTAGTAACAGTTTGTTATTTAGTAGACAAAATGGCATAACGTGTGGATGCTAAACTTAGAGTAATCGGTCGTTGATCGTGGGCGTTTATCGATTGTTTTTACAAAATAATTGAAAAAACATCACAATACATTGTTCTGGTCCCAAACTAAGGTGGTCATGTGTGCTATTAAAACAATGAAGCAACCACAAACAACTACAAACATCAAATCCAACTAACATTTTGTGGTGGTGCGGGAATCGAACCCGCGACCCTTGCGTTTCAACCAGCGCTCAAAAAAAAATTTTGTCTTGGGTGGAAATCGATCCCACAAACCTTTAAGAGAAGGCTAATATCAAATGCTCCATCGAGCCAGTCCTAGGTACACATGTCGAGCTACCGGCTACACTTAAACTTTGGCTGGACACATTCACATTATCCTGCAATATTGGATTCTGGCGTTTCCCTGGTAACTATTTGGTAATGCGTGCGGAGTTTAATTAAGGAATATTGATCTACGATTAAACAATTCCCTTCGGGTGTATTCAAAGTTCTCGAAATAATAGATTTGATTTGACTTTGCTATTAGCAAGCGTTTGTGTTAATTCAGGAACGTGAATAGATTCCAACATTTCTACTCGACGTTGCCTTCAATAACACTCGATTATGTTTATTCTTGTAACTTGTTGTTAGTGCGAAATTGGAAATTATACTTAGAAAGGACTATAGTAATGGTAGAAGTATAGTTTTAAGGCAGTTTTAATAGAAGTTTAAACTGATGACGATTTTTCTGACATCAATTTCAAATTGGAAAATGATTACAAGTACATACTGTAGCGATACACGTTTTACTACACACGGAAATAAAAATCGAGGAGCTATTATAGCACAGACGTTAACTCAGATGAGCACGGACACGGTCTATGACCTTAAAAGTGCGCTGCCAACCTTTATCCCTTTTCCCCCGATTAGGCCTCCGGTACCCTCAACCACTCGGCCGAAACACAGCTCTGGCAGAGCTTTTACGCCGGTCTTCAGTGAGGCCGTGGTATCACTCCGGTCGAGCGAGCCAGCCAGCATTCAAAACTGGAGGCTAAATGTTCAGCAGCAAATTGCTAGTCTCACTGTACTAAGGTTTTAGGCGTTAAATGACAATTTATGTAGGTAGCGGCTTTCTATCTAAAATAAACTCAACATTGTTATGTAGGTACTTACTGCTTGACGTTTTGGCGACGTTGCAGCAGCCGTGGTCACAAGCGGACTGCAGTGCACGGCGTCGTCTGCATAGGCCCATCACTGAATCTTCGGACACCCTCACATTAGATAAATTGTCAGTAAAGCTACTCCGACACACTACACTAACCGTATCGGTAATAATGCATACGGCATAATGCAACGCGAAAATCTAAAACACTATTTATAAAGAACTCATAAGCTTTGACTAGTTCTCCCTACAGAAGTCATCGCCAGCCCGTGTAAGTTATTTACAAAATGGCCGCGCCTCGCCCGGGGGCAGTTACGCCCGCTCATATTTCTATTCATGAACGAAATTCCTCATTTAATGCTACCCTACGGTCAGAACTGTAATTACGGCGAGGTTCCTCCTTATAATGCATTAGCTTTCGTGTTTTAATTGTGTCACATGCGAAGATATGCTTTTATTATGTAACGAGTCACTGAAATGGAAGTATTTTTGGACACATACGGTGTAAGTAGGTAAAAGATAAGTGCTTCACTAATGTTCGACAAAAACAAATGTCAATTAATTGCAAACGTTTTATTGTAAAAACTTGTTATTATAAGTATTTTACTAGACTCCTACATACTATTCGGTATTATAAGGATTCTGTGGTGGGTAGTGGAACAAATTGTGTATCGGCTGATGCAATTCAAAGGCTTAAAATTAGCTTACTAGTGGTTTTTAGTTTGCAATATTGGTGTAGTTTTTTGCAGTGAAATGCCGCTTATCGTTTTTAACACTGTTATTATGTATCGAGGGCTGTCTATATTAGGTACTTATAATGCTATCAGATTTCGGCACAAAGATGGCATACTTCGACCTACTTCCTGGGCGTCGCTTGGTCAGTTGGACATCCACGCTATTGTTGACGGGATTTTTTACGTGATGGTTCGATCAGCTGGATCACCTGATGGTCAGCGACAAATGTTCGAAAGTTACTAAGCAATATTGTTAATAGACTAGAGCAGCGGTCGTCACACTTTACTCTTCAAGGGCCACATATCAATATTTGCGCGTTTGTATACTGATACTCATTTCGGGGTCCAAGTTTGTTTATCACATAGTTTGTTAACAAGTTTAGTTTCAACATAGAGAAATGTATTGCAACATCCACAATCAAATTAGCGTCTAACAGGTTCCCCGAGGCCCGACCCCGGGGGCGAATCTATGCGCTCCTCTGGAATGAAACTGTCTGTTTCGTGGTAAATTGCATTCCCGCGATGAAGACCTTTGTTCCGCTGCAAATGGATTGGAAACGGCATTTGAGACAGTGATGCGACTGCCCCGGAGTGACTCGACTTGACTCAAGTAAATAAATACTTGTAAGTATGCATGGGAAACGCGTGGAAGCCCATTGCGGCGTAGACCTTGGCGGAAAAGCGCGTACGAAAATTATCCTACCTAATCACATATAAATAATAAACAATTATAAAGTACCTAACAAAACATTAAAATTGGGGTAGAAATAAGTACAATTGGAAAGCACCAGATACCTACTTTCTTCTACCTTAAATGGTTGGCAGCGCACTTGTGACTCCACTGGTGTTTTGTATATCTGTGGCGGCGGCAATCGCTTCCCTTCAGGTGATTCATCTGCTTGTCTGCCACCTATCACTGAAAAAACACCTGCACCGGTTCGGAAATCGATTCTGCCGAAAAGATCCAACAGGAAACTCACCCTTTGAGGACTCTTTTAATGGCCAAACCTATTTGAGTGTTTGTTTTACATTACAGCGAGTAAACGCGCAGAGGAACTCTCAACTCTTGATGTTGGCAATATCGGTTTTACTTGGCCCTGAATGGTAGAATAGGTAAAACTAAAGTTACGTACCTACGTTAAAATACCTATCGAACTCACAACATTATAATCTAGGAAGATTAAGTTCATTGGGGCTTCTATGATAGGTGACAGACGAGCAGACGGATCACCTTACTTACTTACTACGCTGGCTCAGCGACCCGAAGTGGATCTTGGCCTCCGACACGAGAATTCGCCACTCCGCTCTATTCTCAGCCACCTCTTGCCACTCCGGCCTTTGAAGGTGACCAAGATCCTTCTTGACCTGGTCCATCCAGCGATATCTGGGGCGCCCCACTGACCAGTTAAAAATCTTAAAATTCCTGCCCGAGTTTTTTTTCCCGAGTTGCCCCCTAAGCGCACAACGGTAAATGACTCAAATATTTCTTTGCTTTGACGAGTTAAAGCTCACCACTAAACCTGAGAGGAGGCCGGGGCGGGGCAGATCGGGGTATTAAATCATCCGGAAGGGATGCTGTAATTAATTGGTGCCCACTTGACGACGGAAGGGCGGTTGTCAAATTACGACAACAGTGTTTGGTGATACTGTAGGGAAAACTTATTTTTATTATACTTTAGGTCAACGCTTATGGTCCGGCCCGTTACGCACCGTTCCGAGGCGCTAAACTAAACCAAAAGATGGCGCTGGGCGTCGATTACATCGCGCTAGTGTTTTGTTTTTTCGGTTTTCCTATAGCATTTTTGTTGTCTGTAGAAGTTACCTCTAAGTATAGAAGATATGAGCGGTAACATGATTCTCACCTTCAAGTGTTTTCACAAGCCTCATGGGGTAGAACTCAAGCCGTCCCCTGCCCCGCATATCATGTTCTCAGTCTCAGCCCGTCAAGATACTGTTTATGACGTCACAACCTTGCACATAAAGGGAGCATATTTTCCATGGAGCTAGTGTTGCTTCCATATCACGAATTGTGGGTGCATGCAAAATAGTGCTAAAATTTTAAGAATATAAAAATGCTGGTTGGCCAATATAAGACCAAGATAAGACCAATATAAGAGTCATTGCACTGGACAAAAACCTATCTTTGACCAGAAGTCATCTAGAATGTGCAACTGCAACCATGAATCAGTATGAATAGTAATAATTCTAGAAACTATATAATGCTTGCGGGTTCCTCACAGGGGATCGGCGTGAAGTAGTGCTGCTCTATGTTTCGCCGAGTGAGAGAAGGTACCAAAGGCCCAATCTGGAGGAAAGGGGATTAAAAGTTTGGCAAGACACTTGTGACTCCACTGTGTTGCGGGTGTCAATAGGTGGCGGCAATCGTTAACCATCAGGTGATCCGCTTGCTCGTCTGCCTCCTTTCACATAAAAAAGTTCCATCAAGATGTTTTCCAATCACACCAAATGGTAGAAATGTAACCTATCTGCATGATGAAAAAAGTGCTAAAACTAGCACCTTTGGTGATGTGTTGACAACACTAGGAACTCCTCTGGGAGGGAGTGAACTGCGAGGGTTGTGTTCTGACGTATTTATGAAGTTTTCTGTTGTTTTCGTTGGACGTTTTTATTATTTTAGCAGGAGTTGCGTTTACCTACCCCACATATGCAAATAAAGTTATAACAGTAATCATAGAGTAACAATATACTGTGTTACAGCTAACTGTTGTCGAACGTGGAAGAGTCACGCATCGGTATGAGAGGGCCAGCTTGACCGAGGTGAAACCACGGCCCCACAAGAAACCGGCGTGATGAACCAGTTACTCTGTTTGAATGAGTAAGTAAGGACGCAGAGGAGCTGATAGGTTGGCAGCGCACTTGTGACTCCACTGGTTTTGCAGGTGTCTACAACGAGGAAAACCGCTTACCTTTGTTGTTTTTTTATGTGACAGGTAGTAGACGAGCAGACAGATCACCTGACGGTAAGCTATTACCGGCGCCCATAGACACAATGTGCGCTGCTTACCTTTCAACCCCCCTCCCCTGAATTGGGCCTTCAGTACCCTCACTCACGCAGCGAAACAGCGCATGCACTCACATAGAAAAAATCAATATGGAAGAACCATCAGGTGAGATGACAAGCGCTTCCCGTTACGAAATGAAGCTTGAAAGATATGCGCAAGTTATGGCTGGCATTCGCAAGGGAAGGGGTACCGCATGCCTTCCCGGTTTAGGAGCCATTGTCATGCACGCACGCGCCGATTCTAATAACATATATTTTTACGAGGAGTAAGTAATTGCTACCGTACTGCGTTTGCGCGATTTATAGTGCTTCTGCGTGGCACAGTCTTGACGATAGCAGTAAGTAGGTACAGGCCCCACCCTGGAGATGATTTGTGTGATGAATTCGAGTCTGATATCCATGATGGAAATCCTTTAAGCTAATGAGTACGGAATCCGATATCTGTATGAGATGTAGTATATTAAAAAATATAAAGTTTTACTTTTACTTGCCCACGTTAGCTGAAATACGGCACGTGATTCTGCAAGAAACCTTCAATGACAGAGGCATACGCGTGTTTTTTTTTGTGTTCTTTACATTTTTTTACTGATGGCATACACAGAAAAATCATTGTCATCTTTATCTCCAGGCTGTAACTTGATACAGGTCTCCTCCTGTGTTCACCACTCAAAACCGTCCCTTTTTTTTGTTTCCCAAAACCGTTCTGTGCCTCACATCCAGATCTTTTGCTTTATTCATGTCTTCATTTAATGAGCGTCCTCTGTTGTGTTTGCTTTGCCATAGCTGTCTGTTTGTTACAGTTTATCTCCCTCACATTGACTCGCCAGAAAAATATTTTACACATTATAAAGTTACCTTACTGTTATATTCTGTCACTGGGCGCACGCCGTGCACGCATATGCGCCATCAATTCTTATTGAACTATGCGATGAGACCATTTGTTTAAATTTGTTTTGCTTGGAATGTTTGCGGCGTATTTGCTCAATGGGTTGCTAAAATTTATGTTTAAACATTTAGGGTTTGGGAAATTGAGACTTTCAGCCCCTAGCTAAGATTACGATTGAGATACGTACTTATATACCTTATACGAGTATTTGCTCCGTAGGGTGAGCTATGGTGGCTCAGATAGATAAGGACCTGTGTTTCCGAACGGGACGCGTCGTAGGTTTAATAAGAGGTGTATCTCTGGACTTTCAGATCTATTTGCGAAATACTGCGATTGGTTCTGCGGTGAGGGAAAACATCAAAGGAAGGCATCCATCGAAAACAGGGCTCTGGAGCAAAGGCTCTGTAGCTCAGTGGATGAAAACACGCCTTTCATATAGAAGGTTGAGGTTCAAATCCAAGCATCTATATTTAAACAGAGAGCATGTCACCTTACATAAGACCTTACATGTTTCGTATAGTTTCTGAAACGTGTAACCATGATTCAGTTGGTCTGCTTCCCCGTCAAAGGGTTGTTAAGGACCTTTAGAACTCAACAAACAGCATACAAACTCGGGAACACGTTTTGGCTCGACCCGGGAATTGCACTCGAAACCCTGAGCGCAGCCGTTGCTTGACAATTGCGACAGCTACTAAGCCATCAAGCCATGCTACTCGTACCTAACATTGTTATCTGTCCTTGTAAAAAACGTTGGGCCCATAAACTTCCTATTTTGATACACACGCACAGCAATATACTACGTGACAGAGAACTGATAGGCTTCCACAAACCTACACACAACCAGAAAATTATATTTACACGATTTCAAACCTTAATACGGAAGGAAGAAGAGTTGCTGCGCTGTTGTAAACTGGAATCTTAAGGTGGTTTTTGAATATATCCCCACGTGCGATGCAAATATCTATGGTCGGTATTTAATAAATAAGATGGAAGGGAATGAAGTGTATAAATAGCACATAAATAGTCTGTGACGAAGCTATACCTACTCAAGGTGATGCTGTATGTTACTCAAGGCTATAAAGTTCCAACGTTGACTTGTTACCTACCTATAAGTACAAAAATTGGGTATACAGGTGGGTCACTTAATTATAAGGGTGTTACCAGACAGACTAATAGAAAGATCTTTAATTGAAAGTATCGATCAACGACGATCGAAGTTTTTCGACTGGTCTGTTAGCTTCATTTGATAGACTGTATTTTGAACATGCTTTTCTTATTTAGGTATTACAGTTTTTGGTTTTAAAACACTGATAAATAAATACATAGATCGATATTTTAATATCGGTTAATTTAAAACCGGTTTCTAGCCGTTTTTACTGTATTTAGTCACCAAACCTCAATTTGAACTAGCATCTAACAAACTAAATGAACTTAGAACAAGCTATTTAACTAAAAGAAATATGTAACTATGTACTTTAGATTTTCAATTTCACTTAGTCTAATCTAATAATTAGATAACTCAGCTGAACGTAATCACTCCTCAGGATGAGATTAGCACAATGTTATAAACCGGAGTGGAGTCGACGCAAAGTTACTGACACCAAATCATATTAAAGCCACCTGCGCGGAAACCAGCCGGCCCTTTGATCGGAGTACAGTTCGATAGGTAGGTACACGATAATATAAATATTAACTACTCCTGCCATTTATTAACCTTAATTTTGTGAGACTTATGTACTTACTTACTGCACTGGCTCTGTGACTCTAAATGAGTCTTGGGCTTCGAAACAAGAGAACGCCACTTGGTTACTTAGTCGATACTCTACTTGATGCCAGTCATTAGCCTGAAGTTCTTGCAGATCATTTTCGACTACGTATTTCCAGCGATAACTATGTCGGCCAACAGGGCGTTCGGCTTATCGGACCAAATCAGATTTTAATAGAGTATATATTTCATCAGCAACCCACACTCGTCTACTGCTGGAAATAGGTGATGTACGCCACTGCTCCCGATTTTCGGCCACTCTCATCCAGCCCACTCCAGCCAGTCTTCTAATGTCATCATAACATCTTGTCGCAGGGCGTCCAACACTACGCTTACCGAGTCGAGGTCTCCACTCAAGGAGTACCTATATATTTACCGATTATAAAAGTTATTTACTTCGAGGATTACGATTTGTGACCAAAAGCTTAAATTTTAGTCGGGTTCAATCTAAACGAAGCCAAGTGTACAGGTTTAATTGCTCGGCGGTAATTTTCCAATTTGCGGTAATGGCCTCCCGAACGCGACATGTCGACCTGCCGGCACCATAGTCGACTTCAGAAGTAAACCAACTTTACACATACTCAATGCTCTTAGTTGAAGTCAGGAAAGATATACATAGAATATGACGAATTTCAAATCAAAGATAGCGGCCACTACCGCGAAAATAGTAATATAATAATGACGGTTTTTTTTTTTATTTTACCGCGAGTTAATTTACTTCCTTCAAGTATACTACATTAGAACTAAAGCAAGCGCTTACTACACATTCGCTCACCTCCCCACAACAACTAAAGTTATGACGTTTAACCACTGCAAGCATACCCGTTCTATGCGACAACACAAATACGGGACACAGAACGTTGGCTTCAGATCAAACTAATTTTAGTGACAAAACATTGCTAGAATCTTGTTTTGACTGATGGATCAACGCACAGCCTAAACCGTCGACCGTAGTAGTAGATCTGAATCTTGGATGGTGTTGTCATTGTATGACAGCAGTAAATCAGCTTCGACGTCGATTATTCAACGATAACAAGACGGTGACTGTACTTTTCTTTCTATAGATATTGAAATATAGTACCTATATACTATAGTTTTATCTTCTATCAAAAAACAAGGAGATAATATGAATGATCACACATATTCGTCATAACTTCCAGCGCAAAACTGGTCATAACACGAACGAAATCGTTTATTCTATTCAAAATATCAATAACCAAGAATTATGCCCTGAGCAAATATATTTCAACGTGTGATCCTCTGTGGCCGGACCACATTTTAGTACTCAGATTCTATAGTTCGAAAAAATACCTACCTAAAGTCTACTTTCACCGGAATATATATATGTAATTAGTACCTCAAGAGATATCTTTTTATTTAAAAAAATATGTGGTCCGGCCGCTGAGCAGTGCTCTCTAGCCGCGCCACCTCAAATTAAAGAGAGTATAGTGAACTATTAATAAATCAATATCCCGAAAAAAGCTACCTAAATAGTACCTTGCATATAACAAATATGTTCCAATAAACCCCTTTAGTAAAGGAGTTATTCGTCGTAAGGTGTGGTCCGGCTGGAAGGTATACTCTGCAGCAATTCAGTATTGACATGATTATTATTAATTACCCATAAACTAATTTATATAAAAGTACCTTGTGTCTACTTTTCATTTATACAATTTTTTTCTCAACAAACTATGAATTTTGATTAATTAATCTTTAAAGTATGTGGCGCGGCTAGGGAGGATTACTTTTAGCAAACAAAATAAAAATGAACGTCAAGATGGCGGGATCACGGCATGTTTTTCAAATTTCAATATGATTAAGATTTAGTACGATATTTCTACTATTTCATACCTCCGTAGAAAAATTCTACACTCATACAAATTCAAGTTATTCCATAGAAAAACTGGCCCCGCCACTTTGATATCAAAATGGCGGGACCACTGTTTAATTAACGAAAACACCTGGCATAAGCTTACACCATGCATACCATATTTTAATACGATTTAATACGACTACATATAAATCGATTTTCTCCGTTAAAACAAATAATTTCAAAAGAAAAAAGTGATTATTATTTTACATCGCAAAAACGCCTGGAGAAAAAGTATCCAAGTATTATTGCTCTTTCAATATATTAGGCGTTTAAAATGTTGGGGTGCATAAAATTTGAAACAATAATTATTTTAGGGGTGTAATTAATTATGAGAACTATTTCCTGAACTTAAACCAGTTTTAATATAATTACTTTACTACTTTCAAGTATTGCTAGGTAAACAATTCATATAATAATCAATTTAAGTTCGTATTACCCTACACATTTACATTTTAATATAACAGCAGTGGGTAAATCTAAAATAAAACAGACATTATATAAGTTGCAGTGTACACTACACTATTATTATTTGGATGGTAGGTATTTGGAAAAAAAATTTTGTTAAGTTTGTACTCTTACGAATAAAATAAATAAGACTCTTCTTTTAGGAAGCGCATGTATTTAAACGTTCTAAGTTCATCACAATTAATAAATATCTATTTGGGGCAGCTCTGGATGGCTTTGCTAGCCCTTTAACCGCCACAGTTGGATAAATAAGTTACGTAGGTAGTATTTTTTTTTATAGTTCTAGGGTGATGATTAAAGGGTTTAACAAATTAGGACGCAAACAAACTAAAAGTCATAAGCATTTGAGAATTACCCTTCCAAAGTAAACTGTACAAAATACAAACTAGGCTCCTAAATATATTGTAAGAGCAATCATACTTGTATACTTTTTTCAGGCGCTTTTGAGATTTAAAAATGACAAATGCTATTTTCGTTACAAATTGGGTTTTCGAGAGAGTGAAAGTGATGCACAAAAAGCCGTACTAAATCGTATTAAAATTTGGTATGCTGAAATTATGATTACGCCATGGATTTCTATTAACTAAATTGCGGTCCCGCCATTTTGATATCAAAGTGGCGGGGCCAGTTTTTCTATGGAATAACTTGAATTTGTATGAGTGTAGAATTTTTCTACGGAGGTATGAAATAGTAGAAATATCGTACTAAATCTTAATCACATTGAAATGTGAAAAACAGGCAGTGATCCCGCCATCTTGACGTTCATAAATAAAATATGCGGTATTTTTTTTTACAACGAAAACGGCATAATAAGTACTGTATAAAAAGAGATGGATTTCATATGTAAACTTTTTTTTTTACAAAAATGATTTTGAAAAAGCGTTTTTTTTTTGTTTTTGTTTAGGGTAATCGATACAGTGATAGCCCCCTTAAGGAAATCATACTAGTTTTATTTCAATATAATTCTATATTTTAACAATAAGTTTTCAATTTCACCAAATTTCTTATTTAGAATTCTGGAAAAGAGTACCCTAGTGTTGTTTAACGGATCAATTTTAAAGTTACTCCTTTGAAAATCGGCAAATCCATCTCTTTTTATACAGTACTTATTATGCCGTTTTCGTTGTAAAAAAAAATACCGCATATTTTATTTTGTTTGCTAAAAGTAATCCTCCCTAGCCGCGCCACATACTTTAAAGATTAATTAATCAAAATTCATAGTTTGTTGAGAAAAAAATTGTATAAATGAAAAGTAGACACAAGGTACTTTTATATAAATTAGTTTATGGGTAATTAATAATAATCATGTCAATACTGAATTGCTGCAGAGTATACCTTCCAGCCGGACCACACCTTACGACGAATAACTCCTTTACTAAAGGGGTTTATTGGAACATATTTGTTATATGCAAGGTACTATTTAGGTAGCTTTTTTCGGGATATTGATTTATTAATAGTTCACTATACTCTCTTTAATTTGAGGTGGCGCGGCTAGAGAGCACTGCTCAGCGGCCGGACCACATATTTTTTTAAATAAAAAGATATCTCTTGAGGTACTAATTACATATATATATTCCGGTGAAAGTAGACTTTAGGTAGGTATTTTTTCGAACTATAGAATCTGAGTACTAAAATGTGGTCCGGCCACAGAGGAACACACAATTGCTGCAGAGTATACCTTCCAGCCGGACCACACCTTACGACGAATAACTCCTTTACTAAAGGGGTTTATTGAAACATATTTGTTATATGCAAGGTACTATTTAGGTAGCTTTTTTCGGGATATTGATTTATTAATAGTTCACTATACTCTCTTTAATTTGAGGTGGCGCGGCTAGAGAGCACTGCTCAGCGGCCGGACCACATATTTTTTTTAAATAAAAAGATATCTCTTGAGGTACTAATTACATATATATATTCCGGTGAAAGTAGACTTTAGGTAGGTATTTTTTCGAACTATAGAATCTGAGTACTAAAATGTGGTCCGGCCACAGAGGATCACACATTTCCAACGCATCATACGGCTTACCTGCAAAGATGTGTAATATTCTCGCTGTCAAGTTTAAATCCGCTGTCAAAACCGCAGGAAAAATCAAGCAATTTCCCTTTTTGGCAAATAGCCGGGAAAAGTCAACATTTCCTGCGTGTTTGCGCGCTCTAATTGTGTTTGATCCGGGTTCGATGTTCAATATCCGCACCGCCGGCGCGATACGATTGCGATGCGATTGCGACAGCTTCGACACGACCACGACAGAATAATGACGTGGAGTAATATGAGACAACTGATATACGACTTCAAGACTTAACTAAAGGTGACTGAAGTTTATTCTAATATAGTCAGTAGTTTTATCTCCAACATAGGTATTTGAGAGTTTCAGCTTATACCAGTTCTTTTACAACACAATATGATTATACGATTAAATCATAATGCTACGAACAAAGGCTATGGAAATACATTACAGCTACGTCGCCGCCCAGCTACGACACTGCTACGTCGCTACCCAGCTATACGACACTGCTCAGCTACGACGCAACTTAGCTACGACGCAGCCCAGCTACGAAGCAGCCCAGCTACGGCGCAGCCCAGCTACGTAAATAATGCTATGATTCGTACAGTTATGACCACTACTACGAGCCCCGATGCAAAATAGTTCGTCTAGTAGGAAAAACGTGGAGAATGATTTTTTCTAACTTATTTATTTTTGTCCAGTTACGTAAACAGAAAAACTATTCTACCATATTCTACGATAATCTTATTTTTCATACTAGACGAACTATTTTGCATCGGGGCTCGTACAATAGCACATCACTATTATACTACTTTATTTTAATACAAGAGGCGGCAAACGAGCAAGCGGGTTACTTGCTGGTAAGATAAGAGAGACTACTTATATATAACTCCTATATTCCAACTAAAACTTTGTATGATGTGCTGTTGGCGGACCTTAGGTAATAAATAAATAAAACACTTAAAAGTACCTACCTAAATATTTCATTGTTTATTATAGGTAATTTACTCCTTCACAAAATAAATACTACTAGGCTCTCTACTCGCGCCAAGCGTAATATTTAATTAATGTGACATACCTACCCTATTTTTAAACCAATTATTTTGATCGGGCTACTCGTATAAGTAAAAATATAGAAATAAAATGACTTGGCATGACAGTGACGGTGTATGATGTTGCAGACTAGTGCAGTTGGATGAACACGTAATCTTCTATCTTCTTCTATACTATTTATAAAGAGGTTAATCAAATAGTCCATGCCAGGGCTTATAGGTAAACCAAAAACACGAAACACTTGCGCTATACAATCAACGCCCAGCGCAATCTATTGGTAGTCTACTGTTCCGAATCGAAGTGAGAGCGTTCCACTTGTAAATAATAATAGGATACGATACGACTAATAGGATAAATACGACGATGTCCCCGGAGAGGTAAATAAACTTTGAAGTTGGCCGTTAGAGATGGATGACGTGACATCAAAAGGATGTTAAAGGTATACTTTTCCGTAGGACACTTTTCCGGAAACTCATAAATAGTATAGAACTAAATTAGCTTCCTGTATTATTTTGTGCTAAATAGAGTTTATCATTCATTCAATAGCAAGGGAGCGATCCTGAAGTCGAATCGAATTAAAAATTTGTACGGACGAATTTATTTATTTTTTTTTATACTAGAGGCGGCAAATGAGCAAGCGGGTCACCTGTTGATAAGTAATCACCGCTGCCCATGAACATCTGCGAGATCAGAGAGGTCGCTGATGCGTTGCCGGCCTTTTAAGAAGGAGTACGCTCGTTTCTTGAAGGTCCCTAAGTCATAGCCGTCAGGAAATACTGCCGCAGCTAAACTATTCCACAAGACTGAGGTTCGTGGGAGAAAATTCCTCGAAAAACGCACAGTGCTAGATCGCCAACCATCAAGATGCTGCGCCAACCAGCAAGGATGGAATGACAGCCGCTTATAATCACTAAATGCGACTTTATGCCGAGTGCTCGAGAATTGGCTGCTAGAATTCATGTAAAACTCAAAATTTTCACTCATACATAACATTTTATGTGAGAGTACAGCTGGAGGCCGAATCTGTTTTGGAATTTTGGTAGGAGAAGGTAGTCCTTTATGACTCCATTGTAGTGGTTTTGCTTACTATCATGTGATCCGCCTGCTTGTCTTTTTTTTATTGAGGACAATCAAAATGACCTCACTCCGCCTGATGGTAAGCGGCCGTGAGATCCAAATATGAGATAGACAGGCACAAAAGACAGTGTCCATTGAGTCTGTCACTCTCACCCTGAAGGCCTGCTGAGATGCCGTTTCACGCCCCGCTTAAAAAACCCAGGATTGTAAGAAGGATAACAAAAACTTATTTATTATTGGAAAATATGTATTATCATATTTAATAATAATAAATACTTACATGATAAATTACAGTTCGGTGTTACACCCAATCAATGGAGGAAGCTTTATCACCAGCATTATTTATGAGCAGTGTGTGTGTGGGGGGGGGGGATCCCGTATAATAAACGCGGATTAATACCGACATCCGCACATCAGCCGATAATCCGCCACTTGACTTCCATGGGGTTGCTTTTCTTGTTGAGTGTACCTTTGATATTGGGGAATAGTGCCGCCCGGATCATGTAGTATTTTTTCAAAATTCAAGAAGACCGCTTATTTATGGATTCTGTTTAACATATTATCATTAGATTTTTTATTTGAATTAGACTTCAGCTTACTTTTTTCGAGGGGTCAGAAGAAAATCTTCTGACCCCTCGAAAAAAGTAATAAGAGCGATCTCTTCGCGCCATGTTGGGGTGAGGAGAATGTCAAGATCTTCATTATATAAAAAATAGTCAAATGTCCTTTGCTTAAAGATTTTCTGGTAGAAATCACTTTAAGATATAGAACCACCGAAATTTAACATAAAAATTCTGTGACATCTTATTTTAAATTGTGAATTCTGTGCAATAATGTGTCTCTTAAATAAAAAAAATACCGCAATGGCTCCACGATTTTTTAAATCAAGACCGAGACCCTGTCTTAGTTTGCGTGTTGGCAACACTATACAGGAACAGGAAATATGGGAAGATTAGGGAAGGAAGTACACCAAATGTTGACTGTAAGGTTATCAGAACTCAGGATGTTTTGATGGAAAGGAATTATGTCATGGAAAAACAAGTGCGTATTTTTATAAATGGTGTTTTGACCATTGTATAACATCATTATTTAACTATAAGTCATACGAGAGGTTTTCTTTTACATTGGACAATTCTGTAAAGTTTCTATAAGAAATAAGTGCCTCAATTTCTTTAGATTATAGGTACTAGCTTTTGCCCGGGTTCGTTCGCGTTAAATTCTGGGTAAAATGTAGCCCTTGTTACTCTCCATCCCTTTAATTATATCCACTTAAAAAATCACGTCAGTTCGTCGCTCCGTTTTGCCGTGAATGAAAGACAAACATACAGACAGACAGACACACTTTCCCGTTTATAATATTAGTATGGATTAATGTAAAAATAGAAGCCTAGAAGATGCTCCTTACATTTTTAATTTTAGACTAGTAACTAGACCCTTTTGACTGTGGGAGAGCCACGCTTCGGTATGAATGGGCCGGCTCCACCAGAGTGATGACACGGTCTCACAGAAGACTGGCGTAAAGCAGCGCCTGTGTTTCGCCGAGTGAGTGAGGGTACCGGAGGCCCTATCGGGGGAAGAGAGGGTTAAAAGTTTGTCAGCATACTCTGGCTCAAGTGGCGTTGCGGGTGTCTATGGACGGTGACAATCGCCTACCATCAGCTGATCCGTCTCCTCGTCTGTCACCTAACACATAAAAAAGCTAGTCTATTAACTGGTGGAGATATTATGGCCTATAAACTAGCTGTACATCAGATATGTCCGTTAGTTTATTATACTGGGACATATTGACAGCTTCTCAAGACCGTTCTTACCAAGAAGCCTTACCATAACCACAGTGCGATAAACATCAGTGAGACAACCTTGTACAGATTTTTTTGTTGTTTCAGAAATTATCTCCCACTAATCGTACCGGAATTTTTATCGACTAAAGACCTTCGCTACGTGGAGCAGAATCCGCACGGATCATTCCGCATGCGTTTTTCTTTTGTTCCGTTCTGCGCATATTGAAACACATTGTGACCGCCTACCACAGTTGCTATGCTACGTACCGGCGCAGTTTCACCTTGAATTTTTGAAACAAACTGTGAGCGCCGACGGATGTTTAGGATGAATAAATATAAATAGAGTTTATTCCTACACGCATACGCAGATTGAATAAAAACAGCAAGTAACTCAGTATATTACACGTTATATAAGTAATTTTTATATAAATTAATTTTATAATATTTCTAAATTGGTACCCGACCGGAAATGTAACTTGGAATCTTCATTCTTGGGCGTAATAACTTAGCCATTACGACACCGTGATCACCATTGACTATGATTGCTGAAAACGACTATTTTTCATTTTTTTTATTGTTTAGAGGGCAGACGGATTACCTGATGGAAGCGAATATCGCCGCCCATGGACCCCCGCAACATCTGAGTCGTCACAAGTGCCTTGCTGACTTTTTAAGAAGGAATACGCTCGCTTTTTGAAGGTTTGCAGGTCACTATATTAACAATTTAATAGCTAATAAAGCCCAATGGCTTTGCTGTTATCCGACATCCTGTGGCATATCGCTAGGAGCTGCAGCGAGTCAGGCGAAAAAACGCGCCTCCAGCGAAACCCGGTCTTGGGCAATAAATCGGCAGATACGGATCCCTGCCAAGGGACACCGAACCTTAATACGTAAGCCGTAAGGGCCCCTTATCGTGATTAGTTACGCAGTACCTTTCTAATGATCCGCGTGCGCCGGCGCCGAGAAGAAAGTGTACTGGCACTAGATTGTAAATGCGCGCGTTTCGTTTTAGAAATAGGTAAAGGGCTTTTACCAATAACATACCCCTTTCACCATCTCAGTACACTTCTGAACAGTGGATCCAGCAGCAAACAGGGGCCTATATGGGCCTCCCTCTTCCATGTTTTCTATTCCACCCTGTCTTCGGCTTTCCAATTTGTATGTATCAGCCTTAGATTAAATCATTTGATTTAATCTAAGGTATCAACGGCCCTTTAGCTGACCGTCACTCCATCTAGCTACTCGTAGCTGGAGGACAAAATACGCAACGTTTCCCGAGCCGTGGTCTTCACTAAATAACTATTCTACTGTACCTAACTCTCTAGACATACCTAGATGGAAAGCAGACTCCGAACTCGAACTGACAGCTCTTACAGATTAAGACATTGTGCCTAAGCGAGGAAGGTTCTGGGTTTGATTCACGTTGTTGGTGTGGGCGGTACTCGAACCCACGATTCTTGCGTTTTAGCCAGCGTTTAAACCACTGCGCTGAACGGGTCATCCTAACTTCAATTAATGTTTTTACTTTACACATCCGAGACGTCCAAAGTTACATTCTAAACCCGTGACCTTTTCTAAGCGCCGCCCGGATACGCTACAGTTACTTGAAGGGCTCAGCCCGTCGCCTCTAACTCCAGCTCATAAGGTTCAGTTTGGCTCGGCAGGCGCGCTGCGTACGCGCAGCCCACGGCCCTAGCGATCAACTCGATTGCCGGCCTGTATATATGTCGCAGTACCGTACGCTATAACATATTGATGCTAACCTTTTAAGTTTATGTGATGATTTGTAATACCAATTTGATGCGTTTGATAGCTCAATATCGCGGCAGGAACTGGCCAATAAAATGTATGATGCATGATTATTATTAGCTATTTACGAGTGTTGTAAACTTATCAGGCTGGATTGGTTCATTATTTTGGTGCTCGACGGTTCGGTATAATTAAGTCTCATAGTACTTCCCAAATCGTAACTTTTATTAAAGACAAGAGTTTCCAAGAAAAAAATCGTATCTGCTACGTAGAAACATAGCAAATACGATTTGTTCTTGGGACCTCAGGTTGATTTTTCTTGTTCGGTAGGTGGTCAAAACGGTTGATCAATATGAAACTTGTTTTCAGTCCACTTGGCATTTTAACCCTCTACGCAAACATGATGGGGTGTTATAAAGTTTAACATGTCTGTCTGTTTGTCTGTCTGTGTGTGTGACTCTGTCTGTGGCATGGCATTGTATCTCCCGAACAAATGAACCGATTTGGATTTGTTTTTTTTTGTTTGAAAGCAATAATAGTCAGGAGCGTTTTAGCTGGATTAGAAGGCCGCCAGCTTAAGATGGACGCCGCCACAGAATGATGAATTTCACTTTTTTTTACTTGATTTCTGTGAGAAAGGTAGGTTTCAGTAATTTTCTAGTTATGTTACATAACTGCTGAACCTAGGCAGGCAGGTGGCTTCAGGTCAACTATTCCGGTAACCCACTACGCTTGCGCGATGCGATATTGCATAGTGCCATCTAACATACATGGGAGAGGCACGCTTCGGCATGAATGGGCCGGCTCAACCGGAGTAATACCACGTCCTCACAGAAAACCGGCGTGAAGCAGTGCATGCGCTGTGTTTCGCAGCGTGAGTGAGGGTACCGTAAGGGGGGTTAAAAGGTAAGCAGCGCACTTGTGACACCATTGGTGTTGCAGGTATCCATGGGCGGCGGTAATCGCTCACCACCAGGTGATCCGTCGGCTCGTTTGCCACCTATATTATTAAAAAAAACTACCGGACTACTGACCAACTGCTTGCTTGTTTGCTTTGTACACACTTTTTGTAACATACACAATCAGACTGAAAGACGAAACAACCCTAAACCAACATTGTAACCACACAAAACTTTTCCAAGAAACCTATTCCCTTTTAAAATTATGTATAAGGAATAGAATAAACAAGCCATGAATTATACGGGGAGCGTTTGTTTTTGTGAGACGTGAAAAAGTTGGACAGACCTCTTTTTCCTTATTACATGAAGGGACATAGAGGAGCGCGCCACAGAACGGTCGCTGGACTGTCCTCAGTAAAATCACAGGTAAAATAAAGTATTAGCCTATATTAAATTTTAATATTGTCTTGATACCATCGAAACGAGAAGAAGAAAAAGCCTAGTATATTGTTCCACAGCAGAGCAAAGACCTCCATCATAGAAAGTCATCGCTACACCTCCTCAAGGTTCATCATCATCATCATTTCAGCCAATAGACGTCCACTGCTGGACATAGGCCTCCCCCAAAGTTCTCCACACAGATTGGTCCTGTGACACCCGCATCCAAGGGACTCCCGCGACCTTCACCAGATCGTCGGTCCACCTGGTGGGAGGCCTGCCACGGCTGCGGCCTCCTGCGCGTGGCCTCCACTCAAGGACCTTTCCACCCCAACGGCCGTCTGTTCTCCTCGCAATGTGCCCTGCCCATTGCCACTTCAGCCACGCAATTCTTTGGGCTATGTCCGTGACCTTATATCTCCTGCGGATCTCATCATTTCTGACACGATCACGCAAGGAGATTCCGAGCATAGCCCTCTCCATTGCCCTCTGAGTGACTTTGAGCCTTCTTAAGCGGCCCATTGTAAGCGGCCACGTTTCAGTTCCTCAAGGTTAAATAAATAAAATAAATTCACACGACAACTCATAAATTGACCTGACTTCGTACTACTTAAGTTATTCAAGCACTTGTGTTACAGATATCAGACAACAGAGGAAGCACAATATAAATACGAGTATAATACTTATTGCCGCACTCAGAGACGTTATTTAACTAAACTAAAACTTAATGCTTATTATCTTAATTATAGATAGTCTTTATGTCTATTAAAATAAAGATCAACATTATGACTTAAGGTTAATTAAGGTTTAATTAACGTCTTTGATTGCGGCAGGTCACTGAACAATCAATGACATTAACACAAGGAACTACAGACATCATCATAATATCACAGTTTTAAAAAATATTTAATAAGAGTCTAAGTAGTTGAATAATTAACACAACATAAATTTTGACTTCCTTTACGCATTTTTTTTTGTCTCACAACACTAAATGTATTAATTGTGGAACATTGGTATTGGTGATGTGTTGTGATGCAACTTGCGCTGACACATAAGAGTGTCGACAATTAACTCGTGGCGCGCATGTTAGCCCGTCTGATGTGTGGTTATTTGTACTTCAATTACGTGAGCCTTCTGTACATATCTGTGCCTGGGAGGGCTATCACCATTTCCCGATAGAATAGGTAACTTCAGCGTTATTTTTTACCTGTCCCATTTTCTTTATTGTCGTATTTTGGACGCTCCGTTGTAAATAGAAACTTGGTAGTTCCAAGAATTTATGTCAGAACTTGCGGACAAATAGATTGCCTACAAATAATGGTAAATTACCTGGTATTGTTGAGGGTAGACTAAAATATGTTATTAGGGCTACGAAAGATATCGAGCCACTGGGGCTGCCATTAGATTTTTCTAATACACATAATACATAGGGTGTATCTGTGAACATTTACATCCCTATATAACCACGTTTTGCACCAGCCGTTATGAACAACATTTTTTCTATGACTGTTGAACATTCGCATAAAAAATTTTCAACTTCTCATACAGAGTCGGTCTGAAAACCGGCGTGAAGCAGCACCTGTGCTGTATTTCGCCGAGTGAGTGAGATTGAAAAGGTTGGCAGCGTACTTGTGACTCCACTGGTGTTACAGGTGTTTATGGGCGGCGGCATTGCTTACCATCAGGTGATCCGACTGCTCGTCTGCTACCTATCACATAAAAAAACATGGCATTTATTATTAGGAATAATTAGTAGTAAGTTTTAATGGGATATTAATACATATACGATGGGAATACACCGAATCAGCAAACTGAAGTGGCAGTGGCTGGTCACATTAGCCGCAGAACTGACAACCGTTGGAGCCATAAAGTCCTTGAGTGGAGACCGCGACTCGGTAAACGTAGTGGTGGACGCCCTGCTACAAGATGGGATGACGACATTCGAAGGCTGGCTGGAGTGAGCTGGATGAGAGTGGCCGAAAATCGCGAGCGATGGCGTGCCTTGGGGGAGACCTATGTCCAGCAGTGGACGAGCGTGGGTTGCTGATGACGATGGAAAGAAAATTCGCCAAGCGGTAGAGAATCGCCCCCTCATACTATATAGATAACGTTACGTAACGTTGCTAGGTATAATTTTATTTCTCCATCCAAGGTTGCACCTTATGTCGAACAGAATATGTAGCACAATCGGGCAAAGACAAGATGTAGGTATTAGTTGTCTGTAGGAACGCTCCTTTGAACATTAACAGTGCGTGGCAAAATAAATAGAGCCTTTAAAAACGGTAAATACTCTTCAAAGGTTCAATAAGTAGTTGGAGAAAAATAACGCAACTTTGATCTGTGTTTACCGGCCTTGTTAACCAAAAGTTGTGTTTACATCGAGTCCGGTAGGGAGCGTAGCAAACGCCGTTGTTTGGATAGAAAACATATTGCATTTTCTTAGAATAATCTGTCTTAAATCTTGAGAGATAAATAGGAAATTTAGGAATTAGGGTTCTTTAAAATATGCACCGTTTTTTTGTCGTTTTAATCTAAATACACACACGTAATAAGCAAAATAAAAATCATTATTCCATACATTTATTGGTGAATGTTCGTTTTAAGGTTCCGTAGTCTACTAGGAACCCTTATAGTTTAGTCATGTCAGTCTGTCCGCCTTTCTGTCCGTCTGTCTGTCTGTCCTGGCTTGTTCTCCGCCGTTTCTGCACCGATTGCCACGAAAATTGGTGGAGAGATGTATATTGATAATCCGGAAATTGGTTTTTAAAATTATCGAAAAATATTTATTTTTTACCCCCCCCCCCCTCCCATACAGCATAAAGTCAATTCGAAAAAAAAAATTGACTTACCCCATCGTGTTATAAAGGTATCTTTAAATACAACAAAATTACCTTGACACCATGTGGATCAAACCCCCCAGTCTCGGGGAAAATTAGAGCGTCCCCCTTAACTTTTGAAACACTATTACAAAAATTCTGAAAAAAATGTGCTGTATACGTCCAAGTAAGTTCTTTCAATTAAAATTATAGCGGACTCTGTATCATGCATAGTTATTTTAATACAACTCGACCAACTTATGACGTGCAGTTGCACTAACTAAATGGTAATGTATGGAAATAACTACCTACAAACTATGAAAATAAGGTCGGTCCGTCTTATGGGTACGGAACCCTTTCATGTGCGTGGCCGGTTTTTTTGTATGGAATAGCTGATCTTTATTTTGATGCTTATCTAACATGCTAAAGGGGCTTTATTCGTGTTTTCTATTATGAGGACTTCGGGACGGCTAATTTTAACAGTGTATAATGAACTAGCTGCGCCCTGGTTGTTTGACCTGCGTGGTGATAGAATTTATCTATACTATTTGTAAAGAGATAAAATCCATAGACGACAAATCGATAAACCTTATATACTTACAAACCAAAAAGGCAAAACACTAGCGTGTTGCAATCGACACCTAGCGCCATCTATTGGTAGGCAAAGGAACTACTGTCCCGAAGCGAAAGTGACTGGAGTGAGAGCGGGCCACTAGTCGTTAAATCTATACTATTTATAAAGAGATAACTTCAACAGACAACGACAAGGCTTATAGGTAAACCGAAAACACGAAACGCTTGCGCGATGTAATTATACACAGCGCCATCTATTGGTTCATTTCGGAATTCCGGTCCCGAAGCGAAGTGAGGGCGGGCCACTATCTATACTATTTATAAAGAGATAACTTCTATAGACAACGACAAGGCTTACAGGTAAACCGAAAACACGAAACGCTTGCGCGATGTAATTTAGCACAGCGCCATATTCTATTGGTTCATTTCTGAATTACGGTCCCGAAGCGAAGTGAGGGCGGGCCACTAGTAGTTAATAAATTGAGACAGCATTACATTGCCTGGTCCCAAACTAAAGTTTTCCCTTGTGCTATGGGAAGCAGAAACAATGAAAGAAACACAAACAACCTTCTGTTTCATCAACAAACATTTGTGTTGGTTTGATAAAACAATATAATGTTTATGAATTATTTAAGCCTATTATGTTATTCTGATCTGATGTAAACAATATTATTGTGAAGTTTTTTGGGAAATAGCATACAAACATAATGTACTTACATACAAACATGCATTCTCACATTGCTCACCAACTTTCGAGTTTATAATGTTACTAGCTTTTGCCCGCGGCTTCGCTCGCGCTCTCTAAACTGGGGGGTTAGAAAGGGGCATAAAGTAACCTATGTTATTCTCCGTCCCTTCAACTAACTCCACTTAAAAATCACATCAATTCGTCGCTCCGTTTTGTCTTGAAAGAAAGACAAACACACGGACAGACAGACAAACAGACACACATTCCCATTTATAATATTAGTAGGTATGGATAAAAACTATTTTGGCAGTGTTTTTATTTTTTTCAAATTACTTAGGTACTTGGTACTTACTACGCTGGATCAGCGATCCAAAGTGAGTTAAAAATTAATAAATCTTAATCAATCCGTAAAATTTAGTAAAGAACCGGAGAACTTCATTAGCTGGTAAATTAAAACGTGGTACGTTTTTGAAAGATGAACCGGAGCGGGAATCGAACCCGCGGGCAGCCGATGCGCACACGCAATGCCACAGAACAATATTACTCCTAGCGGAGCGCAATGCAACTGACTCGCCTCGCCACAACGCTATGTCACTTTTTAAATATTCCTGTTACGTAGTGAGATAGGTATAGTAAACAATTTATTTTGCACCACAAAATCCATTATTGGTACTTTTTGTTGTGTATTTTATTCAAGTTGTTAATAAAGTCATAAAAAATTCATCATAAAAAAATTACTAGATCTCGATCATTAATCGATTCCAAAATTACTTTAATTTGTAGAATAATTAAAAATAAGTAAAAAAACTTATTGAAGTTATAGTTCATTGACCCTTATAATTTACGAGCGGGGGTCGGGGCGGGGGTCGGGGCGGGGTCCGGGGCGGGGGTCGGGGCGGGGGTCGGGGCGGGGGTCGGGGCGGGGGTCGGGGCGGGGGTCGGGGCGGGGTCCGAGGCTTCTAGCACTTTAGCTAGCAGCAGGACGGCTAAGTTAGCCGTCCTTTTCCTTCAGTGCCAAACTATCAGTCAGGGGGAACGCACGTCGCTTAGCTCGGCGGCGCGTTCACCACTACGGCCGTCAAAATGCCTGGTTCATGTCAAAAATGCAGTGTCAAGGGGTGCCCTAACAACACGAGGAAGAACTGGAATATATCTTTCTTTGGAGTACCTTCGCAACCAGACAGGTACGTGTTTCATAATTATCATTATCTGACATTCTGTGACGACGTTGTAAAAAAAAGACGTACAATTTCATAAAAAAAATTACGCGATCTCGATCATTAACTGATTCCAAAATTATTTTTGTAGAATTAAAAAAAAGTAAAAAAAACTTTTTGAAGATAGTTCATTGACCCTTGTATTGCGAGCGAATTACTTGTTTGAAACGACACGTCAATGGACCGGGCGCGGGGGTCGAGGCGGCTTTAGTTGGCCGTCTTATTCCTTCAGTGCACAGCCATCAGTCGGAGGGAACGCACGCCGCTTAGCTCGCCGGCGCCGTTCACCACACAGAGTGATCTAGAGTAGTCTACGGCCGTCAAAATGCCCAGGCATTTTGACAGTGGTGGGGACGCCGTTTGCAGCGTCAAGGGCTGCCGTAACCGCATTTCCGGCGGTTTGGCTTTCTTTCGAGTACCTCCGCAACCACAGAGGTACGTGTTTCTTAAGCATTATCTGACATTCTGTGACGCGCTGATGAGTAACCGTCACTGACTTGGTGTTGCCGCGTAATAAAAATTACACTTATTTTCTTAAAATCAAAACGGATCTGACTTTAAAACGAGATATTATGTTATTTTATATTTCAAATTAACAGCTAAATGTAAAGAATATTATAAATGCAGAAATCGAAAGATGTACATACAGCTACACATCAAAGTATACTAAACTGTAAAATTTCTTCAATGGATTGTTGATCCTACTGTCAAACACATTAAGTTGAATATCAATTAAGGAAATTTGACAGGATGTGGTAGGTATGCTGATGTGCGTCTGTCTGTCTGTACATACCGCTGTAATGTTAAATGGAGTTGTCCCAGAATGTATGGAGTCTAGGCGTGGTATATGTACCCTATACCAAATATAGATAATTATATGAAGAATAGTGTCTGACTATACAATTTCCCTATTATTGTAGCGTTGTTTTTTGGAAGGAATTATTTATTTGAACAAAGTATTGCAACACACAACAAAATGGTTGACAATGTTGGTTACCTATTGATTGACATTACGAATTCGATGACGTTTGACGGAACAAACGTAACAAACCACATACTAAGAAAAAAAACTACCCATAAAACCAAACCGTCTAACGTCACATTGACAGCGTTGACATTGACAGTTGTTTTTTTTTTGTCTTGGATCACCGTCGTCTCGCGCGTCTTGTCTTTGGTGAAGGTTGAAAAATGGTCATCTTTTTTATTTTATGGCCAGAAAACTGCATGATATGGAATTCATTGTATTTTTCTCGTAATAAGTAATTTTTTCTCCGTTTTTTTATGTAGCGTACATAGACCCAACCTATAATGGGACAACTCCTTTCATATTACCTACGATCATCTAAACGATATAAAGCATTGTAATTTGTAAGTAATATTATACTGTTACTGTAATATTAATAATGTTTTTTAAATTTTTATCAGAACGAAAATTGTCATGATTATGAAAAGAGTAACTACTGAGTTTCTTGCTGATTCGTCTCAGTAGAAATCGACTTTTCGAATCAGCGGTAGCCTACATTATTTGACATTCATAAATATTCTTAATGACTTAAATTGAATAAAGGGAATAATAATTAAATCTAAAGGCGATGTCAAAAATACTCGAAATTGTATCATCATAATTTATCAAAGCGGCAACCCTAAAATCATTATTTTTAATAATTAGGTACATTAATCGTTTTGATGATCAGTGATCACTTATATTTAAAGAAGATCAACTGATCTTCTTTAAATATGAGATACATAAGTTTTACCTAGTTATGCAACAAAAATTCAATTGTTGGTAGTGTATGTCATTTTTACCTATCAAATTATCAGTATCAATCGGATCACAGATAAGCGGTAAGTAAACGAGTATACTTTACACAAGGATTTAGATTTATGTTTGGCAAAAACAATACAATTTAGTACTTTCACCATTTATTATCTTAGGACGAATTAAAAATAGTGGCATAAAAATTAACATGCCCGGTAACCTACAAGACTTAATGCGAGCGTGACGTCACTCGCCACAAGGGGCGCCGACGCAGATGTCACGGGCGTAGACGGGGAGCTGACAAAGATACTGCTATCTCTTTCTAAGCCATACTAATCGGTGTAGACGTTCTCTCTACTGCTCTGACGCGAATTACCTGTTCTCTTTTCACGCCCGGATAGCTAAGCTGTACTTTCTGCGTTTGGTTACACGATTATTGTTATCGAATAGTGTTTTCTGATATCCTTACTAATATTATAAATGCAAAAGCAACTCTTTCTGTCTGTTACTCTTTCACGCCAAAACTACTGAACGGATTTGAATGAAATTTGGTTTCCAAATGGTCTAGATCCTGAGAAATAACATAGGCTGCTTTTTATTGCGAAAGGGAGGGTAAAAGGTGGTGTGCGGACGAAGTCGGGTAACATTGTAGTTATGTTATATTATAAGAGTTGGAATTCGGATATTTACTTATTGACATTATTATATTATCTAATGTATTTGGGCATTTGGTTGTGACCCTGCCGCTTACGCCAAAGGTCGTGGGTTCGATCCCCACCCTGGTCAAACATTCGTGTGATGACCACTTGTGTTTGTTCAGTGTCATGTAACATAATGTATTTAAGCATTATATTATTTGAGTTTCCTCCGTTTTATGATATCTGTAAGTTCTGTAACACAAGTAGCTTATAAGCTACTTAGTACGGAGTCAGGTCTATGTATGAGATGTTGTGTGAATTATTTATGTGTTATTATTTTGCCACTTAATGCCTCGATGGCGCAGTGAGTAGCGGGTCGCCCTGTAAAGTGACGGCTGCGCCTGGGGTCCCGGTTCGATCCCCAGGTCAGGCCAAAATTTTTACCTGCCTACTTGAGTTTTGCTGTTGAGAAATTTGCTGTGTCGCCCAAAGTATAAATGTTTGTGGTCTTGTACGGGCAGCAACTTTAGTACCATGGCAAAGTAGACATACCTGACATTTTATCCGTATCCCTTGGAAACTGACTAGTTGGGTTATTTTGGGTTTTTTATCGTACTAAAGTGTTAATCTATTTTTGATACTGAATATACCACGTGCGTTGGAAAGTACGTTAATCAGGAATGGACAATTAGGTATAATTACAATCATTGGTTTGGAGTTTTGGACGTAATCTCCAGCACATAAGGTTCAAAGTATATAAAGGTAATACGTATATCGAGAGGGCCCCATAAAAGTTTAAGCCGTTGGTCGTGTTACTCTTTGGTCCCATCGAATAGAGAATAAGAGATTTGAGAGTGCTCTTGTGTTTGCGCAAACACAAGTGCACTTTCTTTTATAATAAACTAGCGGCCGCCCGCGACTCCGTCCGCGTGGAAAAGTAACTTTTTACCCCCCTTTCAACCCCTTTCAACCCCCTATTCGCAATAAAAAGTAACCTATGTCCTTTCTCAGGGTCTAGATTATCTGTATACCAAATTTCATTTAAATCCGTTGAGTAGTTTTGGCGTGAAAGAGTAGCAGACAGACAGACAGAGTTACTTTCGCATTTATAATATTAGTATGGATTACATATCCGAATCCGGGTAGCCGAATTGGTTGGATGTTATTTTCTTGCTAGATTATTAGCCGATATTTTTTGTACATACGGCAACACGTCTGGTTACCCTATCCTTAGATTATCGGCGTAAAAAAAATCGCACATCAGCCTAGTTTTCATATTAACGTGCTTATATAAGCTCACGCTCACGGGTTCGTATATTAAAAAATAAAACATTTTATTGCATACTAGTGGCCCGCCCTCACTTCGCTTCGGGACCGTAATTCAGAAATGAACCAATAGATGGCGCTGTGTCCAATTACATCCCGCAAGCGTTTCGTGTTTTCGGTTTCCTATAAGGCTTGTCGTTGTCCATTGAAGTTATCTCTTTATATATAGTATAGATTTATCATTACATGCCTTTTCATAGTAGGTTTTATCAGACGACCTCAATGGCGCAGTGGTTAGGTGTAGCTAATAAACCTCACAAGGTTCCTTCTTCTCTTCGCATTCTCAGTCGGGTTTAAAAAGTTGGTTTTTCGACATCCCAATGGCGCAATGACACAGATGCAGTGGCCTTCCATCAAACGCAAGGCACCGGGTTCGATTCCCGGTCAGGTCCACGTAACCAATGTTTCAAAGTTTTTTTTTTGTCCCAGATACGATAGGACTATACAGGGTGTATCTGTGAACATTTACATCTTTTTATTTAACCACGTTTTCCATCAACCACTTTGAACAACATATTCATCGAAAAAAAATTTCTACAAAATGTCCATATCACGTGACCGACTTTGTACTCGTATGAGAGGTTGAAATTTTTTTATGCGAATTTTCAAGTCACAGAACAATAAATGTTGTTCAGAATGGTTGGTAGAAGGCGTAGTGAAAGGGTTGTAAATGTTTACTGATACATACACCCTGTAGGATTGTTGTTAATTAACTGTAGCAGGTAAGTATTGTAGCTCCGTGGATAAAACGCGTGTTCCATACGGGAAATAAAAATCTCCAACCCGAGCTTGTATGGATTTTTCAAATCAATGTTGACAGCGCACTCCACTGGTGTTGCAGGCGTCCATGGGCGGCGACAATGCTTACCATCAGGTGATCCTCCTGCTCGTGTGCTACCTATCACATAAAAAAAGAAACTTTTTTATTTTCTAGTATCTGCAGTCTTACGACGAATATAAGTAATTCATGTGGATGTATTTATTTTCAGAATGAATGAATGGATCAAACGTATGGGGCGGGAAGACATCAGAACAAAAAGGAACCCATCCACCTGCCGAGTGTGCGCCGTGCACTTCCCTCCCTGGATGTTCATCAACAAACGCCTCAAGTGCACCGCGGTACCCGTCTTACACGTCCCATACAAAGGTGGCAACGTCACATTTAACCTTCCACCCCCTCCTGTCGAGACCTCTACCTCTCCCCTTGACGTTATTGATCCTAAGTCCGCCATAACGACCATTGTCTTCGAAGACGAAGAAGACGATTTTGCTACCGAAAACGAATCTAGTAGTTCAAGTTTCCCAGAAACCAGAGAGACAGTACCAATCATTCACATACCTGAAACTCCCAATTTTGTACCTGAAGATGTTATTTGCACCAACGAAGAATTTCAAGATATAGGCGCGCAAACAAACGATGCCGAATGTCAAAAATCAAGCTCTGATATTAGTTTCAATTTATTCGATGATCTAACGGAATTGAAAGATTTTGAAGAATGCATTGCTAGCACAAATGTGAAAAAGGTCTATTATAACGAATGCAATGCAAGTTCTGATAATCCTAAAACAACATGTAGTAATTCAATTATTCCAATCGACAAAGTCAATTCAGCAGTTCCAAAAATAGTTCAAACACAGGAAAATAATACTATGGTGAAAATATTAGAAAATAAAGTCATTAACCCAAGTAACAAATATTGGATCTCAACTAAGACTGATTCAATAAAGAATAAGCAAAATGTTACGCAAGAACAAGCAAAAATACCTGAAAATTCTGTGCATTTTTCACCAGGACAGAATGGTAACGAGGTTATTGGTGGAAGTGTTTTAGAAGATAAGATGAGAACTGTCGCAAAAAGAAAAGCACCTGATATGCTTCCAATAAATAATAAAAAAATTAAAGGATTCATAGATAATACGCCTAACGAGGAAAATGCAAGCATTGAAGAAGACGTTGACGATAATGACTTTAGTTTATTTAAAGAATTTTCAAAGAAATGGAATTCAAAGTCACTTTGTAATGCCAAGAAAGAATCGCAGTTGTTTGATACAGAACAAAAACTATTTGCGCTCCATTTATATTCAACCAGTCCTAAGACATATAAATTTGTAAACACACATTTTGCTATGCCATCGGAAAAAGCCCTTGATAATATGAAAATAAGGTTCAAGCCCCAAGTGAGTAGTGATCTAATAACACTATTATCAAGAAGATTAGAAAGTGAAGGTCCCAATTACAAGTATTGTATGATATGTTTAAGCGAAATTACTCTAAAAAAAAATTTGTATTATGACTTTCGATGTGATGAAATAATTGGATTCAAAGAAATCGACGGAAAAAAGGTTGTAGAATATGCCAAAAATGTTATTGTCATGGTATTAAGGGGCTGCATTGATGATTATCAGCAGCCACTGGGTTATGCTTTCAGGGGTACCGACAATGGTTATGAGGAGATCAGAGACTGGTTATTAAAAACAATAAATATACTTAACACAGCTGGCTACACAGTAAATGCTGTTGTTTCAGAACCTAGCACAACTTTCAAAGAATTCGCCAAAACTATGCATGTGACTGTGGACAAGCCGTACTTTAAAGTTGACCATGGTAATGTCTTCTATATATTTGACGTCCCGCTCCTTATTGAAGGTACATATCAAACATTACATAAATACAACTTGATATATGATGGAATCAACTGTGCACAATGGGAACACATATTGGACTTCTATAACAAGGATAAAGAGAGAACTATAAAATTTGCACCAAAACTTACAGATCAACATTTTGAACCACAAAAAGAGCACAAACTTGAAATGACCGCAGATGTTTTGAGTTATCCTGTTGCGGCAGGAATGTCCGCCATGATCGAGATGGGGCATCTGCCTCCTGAGGTTCAACAAACTGCTGACTTCATTCTGAAAATGGATCAAGTGTTTGATGTCTTAACTTCAAGTGAAGCTCATAACGGTTCTGGTGCAGACAATCAATTAGAATGTCTAAAAAATTGTTTGACAGTGTTACAAAAATTCAAAATTGCTGCTTCCGAAAAAATGCCCGGATCGTCTAAATTGTTACAAGCTGTTGAAGTATTCAGAGATATAGAAATCACGTTAAATTCTATTCTCCACCTGTATGATCAATATGCATCGAAAAATAATATAGAAAATAAGAATATGCACTCTATTCACGCAAGTCGTTTTAATATGAATGAGGCAAGAAAATTGGACGATATCCTCCGAAACGTCTCAAACGAAAAAGTTGTGGGGCCTACGCCGAAGCAATTTAGATTTAGGTTTTCAAAACTTGTCCTTGAATATTTATACAAAAGTGGCGCTCACTATAACGGCGATATTGACTTCGAATGTTTATTCAATTTGCCTCTGAGTGAAAACTCGTTTTTCTGTAACGAGTTAGTGGATAAAATGCCACACATTTTTACTTGGTCCTGTCCTGAACCTTTTAAACTAAATTTAACTAAATGGCAGAACGCCTTTGAATGTGTAAGTTCCTACCTTTTGAAAATGTGTGCAACGAAGGATGATTGTACAATTTTTAAATCGCTAATTAAGCATATAGATAATGATGGAGACATGGTGCCCGATCAATGGTTTTTGAATGTAATACTATTAATGGAAGACGAGTTTATAAGACATTTTAACAGTTGCGTGTCCCTGGCTGGTATAGGAAGAGCAATCTATAAGCGGATAAGAACAGTAATTTATTGTTATGAGAAGCTATGTGCTTGTTTCCCGAAAAGATTTTTGCTTGGAGTGTATGTTAATATACGTATAGACCTGATGGTTAAGTTTAACAATAAAGGAGCTGCCCAGAGTTCTGGCACCTTACCTTTCGTAGCTTCACACTTGAGATTATACAAACCTTGTGAGTCCGATACACCAGCCGTCGCCGAATCGGCATCGTCGGAGATTAAATGTGAAATAAATGAATAAAAAATTTAAAATACCTGTGTTTTGAGTTATTATTACGTAAAAAAATGCTAGAACCGAAGGTTGTGATTATTATTAAATATTTTGAAATAAATAAAATGCTTTTTTTTGTTTCTTCCTCTTTATATTTGCAATGGTTGCTAACGGTTGGCTGCTGGTGTTACGTTTGGCCGATTGCTGGCCGTTTACCCGTTTAGCTACTGCAGCGTTTCCCGACGGCTACAACTTGGACCTTTAAGAGAAGAGCGGACTCCTTTCTAAAAGGCCGGGAACGCGTCAGCGACTCCTCTAATCGCAGATGTTCATGATTACGACGTACCTTTGTCCTCGTTTGTCGCCTCTGGAATAAAAAAATGATATAGTAGAAAATTAAATGTGGTTTTACAATTTTTTGGAGGTATCTTACTTACTGAATTCGAAAGTGATCACCGCTGCCCATGGACATCTGCTACACAGCTAAGAAAATTTGGTCTGCTTTCTTCAATGATTTCATGTCGAACGACTTCCACCACCTGTAACAAAACAAAAATAAACTATATTAATACCTACTATATTTAATGAACTGGCTCGACCGGAATGATACCACAGCCTCACAGAAAACCGGCATGAATTAGCCGTACACCGCCGAGTTAGTGAGGGTATCGGAAGCCTAATCGTGGGAAATAAAAGGGCTGGCGCCGTACTTGTAACTCCACTGGTGTAACGAATGTATAAGTACAATCGCTCACATCAGCGACTAAAAAACGAACCACACTTCAGGAGGACAACTCTCATTTAGGGATGTCATACATAATTCGTCTATACAAATCTCTGATTCTTTTTATTGCTGAAGTAGGCAGACGAGCATGCGGCCCATCTGATGGTAAATGGTAACCGCCGCTCATAGACAACAACAATGCCGAGGCACAGTCATGCCGCTGCCTACCGCGAAAGAAGTACACTTTCGACTTAAATGTCGAGTGCACGCGATTGCCCCCCAGATCGTCAACCCTGGAACGCAGATCAGATTCCGTCAACTGCACCGGGTTATACTGAAACATAATTAGTGTTATCGCCGGCACGTGGCAGCTAATTAATCCACTCATACACTCTGTGTATGACAGCCATACATACGCATCATACTTACATATGTAGGTAGGTACACATGCTAGCTCGGAGGGGACTGCAGGCACCTAACTTCTCGTACTTACGATATTTATCGAAAATAGACATACAGGATGGTATCTGTAAACATTTACATCCCTTTAACTAACAAGTTGCAAACATATCTGAATAATACTTTGCTCGATGGGTTTTGAAAAAAAATATTTAAAAAATTGAACTTTTTATACTAAATCGGTCACGTGACTTGTTACTTTTTTTCGATCAATTTCCAAAAGTCTTGGAACAAATTTTAATGTTGTCCCGAGTTGTTGGTAGAAGACGTGGTTAAATGGATGTAAATGTTATATTATTGTGACCGTTGTCCTACTTGTTTTATTTTGTATAAATAAGTAATAAGCAGATCTAAAAAGGTCTTTAAATTTTTGCGTTACATCATAACTATTATTATTAAAGACGGGAATTAAAGCGACAATTTTTAAAGCACATAATTATTACTTACTGCTTGACGTGTCGGCTGTGTTGACTCCGCTTATGACCACGTCGTCATCTGTTAAGAGAACGCAGCCGAAACGCCAAGCTGTAAAAGTACAGGCAGCTACTCATCAGGTTTCCACAACCTGTCAAAATTCCTCAATTGTTAATCAACCTAATGTGTATGACAATCAGACGAGAGCCGATTGAAGAAATTTGACAGTTTTGTGTACTTTGATGTGTGCTTATAAAATTAACGTCGCGTTAATTCCGTCTATAATAATAAAATATCTATTTTTCATATTATGTAAGCCTGACCTTGACGCCCGACACTAACACGCGCCACGTGGAGTATCTACTTAGCAGACGCCAGCGCAGACAAACAAACAATAACTCATACATATCCTGCGATACTTAGATACACTCGACCGAAAAAAATAACCATGGGAGAGATAAGCTTCGGCATGAATGGGCTGACTCCGGTCGAACAGGAGACCTGCGTGAAGCAGCGCCTGCGATCGTGGTCATGAGTTGGCCTATGATATAATAAAAAAAAATATGTGTAAGCAAGTATTGGCGGTCACGATGGCGCAGTGGCTAAGAGTTTGCCCAAGTGCGAAAGGTCCCGGTTGATTCCCGGTCACGTCAATTTAGGAAACTACATTTTCTAAGTTTTTTTGGGTCTGGATGTTCTGGGTTGGCTTCTGAAATGTGCATTAACGTCTGAAGCTTACTGTACTTGTTTGATTGACTGTACCTTCCACTATTTTGCACAAACAAGTTGTTTACCAAAGATAATAAAATGTTGACTATTTAATTACACCTCCTTCGACTAAGTATAAGTAGTATGTAACTTGAACTTAGTATAGTGCATACCAGGCATAGTTCATTTATGTACCCTATTTTCATCATTTTAACATGTTATTCCCAGTAACGTCAAAAGGAGATCTTTGGAGCCCAGTGAAGGCGAGACGGCAATTGCTATATGAATGGAAATTGCGCATAACAAATTGCTGGACTGAGATTTTGACCTTACGATAGCCACGCTTCGGCATAAATGGGATGACTCGACCACAAATCACGGCCTCACAGAAAACTGGCGTGAAGTAGGGCCTTGGATGACTTCGAGTGAGTGAGGGTACCGGAGGCCGAACCGGGGGGAAAGGGGGTTAAAAGGTGGTCAGCGCAATTGTGACTCCATTGGTGTTGCGGGTGTTTAAGTGCGGGGCCAATCGCACCACCATGTGATGATAATGCATGCTCTCTTAGCCTTACGTAAAAGTAATAATAGTTTAAATTTCGAAAATAGGTACATTCCTATGGCTATTGCGCACCTCCAAGGAGCGGAATTCTCTACCGGCTGAAGTGTTCCTAGGAGGCCAATTCTCGTTTTCGCCTTCTATGTCGAGTCGACTTCATGGAACGCAAAGACCAATAGGAGGACACAGATTACAGTCGACATTCCTTATCTTGTTCTCCTATTGGTCTATGCGTTCCATGAAGTCGACTCGACATAGAAGGCAAAGACCGAGAATTGACCTCCTGAGCGCTACGATTTGGGAGTTTTTAAGAGAAGAGTGAAAAGGCTGTTGCTAGACAGACATGCTACACCCTCGGCCACATCATCACTTACCACCAGGTGAGATTGCGGCCAAATGTCTTCCTATACCTAAATACAAAAAACAAAAAAGAAATTCGAAAGCATGCTAATGGAATCCAATATTTACAAGGTCGACTAACGATAGCCAAAGTAGTATAAGTGTACGTAAACAGAGTTGCATCGCATTACATAATGTAAACGAGGCTGACCTTGATGCGCATCACAAACAGCCGCCACGTGGACCGGGACTCAGCCAGGGTTAACAGCTTTATAGTTAGACCTCAAATTAATAATCATTATATAATATACTAGTGGCCCGCCCTCACTTCGCTTCGGGACCGTAATTCAGAAACGAACCAATAGATGGCGCTGTGCTTAGTTACATCGCGCAAGCGTTTCGTGTTTTCGGTTTACCTATAAGCCTTGTCGTTGTCTATAGAAGTTATCTCTTTATAAATAGTATAGAAGATAACTAGGGTCAGTGCTCCAGTAGTTGACCATGCATTAGTAGTTGACCATTTTCAATTTAAGCGCCGATATTTTGCTTTCAAACGAGCAGATGTTCTTATTGGTTACAAATTGATGTGTCAAAACCAAAACTAATCAGCCTAGCAACCAATCAGAATTTAGAGAAGTCGCTAGTAAATCCCTCTGGACAACTACAGGCGCATTAGCTGAAATTTTAATTTATTAATTAATAATAAAATAATGGTAAAACTAAATTAAAATTTCATGAGTTTATATTGATAAATAACTAATTTTTAATGTACACAAAAATAATCAAGTCAACATTTCTAGTAGATATTTAGTAATATTTTTTTTTGTATCAAAATCTGCCTTAATTGGTCAACTACTGGAGCGTTCATACTGCAGCGACCCAAAGTGAGCCTTGGCTTCCGATAAATAAGAGCGTCCATCTAGAACGGTCTTGGGTTATATCCTGCCAGTCATATCAGCCTGGAGTCTACGCAAGTCTTTATCAACTTCATACCTCCAGCGGTACCTACTTCGGAAAGCTACGCTCAGCGCCAACGCCTAGCGCCATCTATTGGTAGACAGTGGAACTACTGTCCCGGAACGACGTGATGGCGGGCCACTAGTAGTAATATAAAGAATGCCTGAAGAACTGTTTTTATGAGACAGGAAGGCAAGCGAACAAACGGGTCACCTGATGGTAAGTGATCGGCGCCGCTCATAGTGCGTTGCCGGCCTTGTAGGAAGGTTTAGTCTCGTTCCTTAAATTTTTTAATGCCGTATTGGAATGGTCGTGTCGGTACTACCCTAGACGTGGGGGAGTCGCCTATGGTTGGCCATGGGCCATATGGCCTAGGGTTTTTGTACCTAGGAAAGAATGGCGTAGTGTAGCTAAATGTATACGCGTGGGAGGGCCATCGCTCGGAAGCCCCCCAATCCCCTCCTATTGCTACGCTGCAAATGAATAAATAAACAATTTTTAATTTTTGTTGTTATAAAGTTTCCTTTGGATCGCATTGGCAACCAAGTTTGACAGCCAGTTGCCAAAGAAGAACTAACATTCTTGCTAGTCAACCAGTTGCCAAAGACGATAGATTTTTCTGTTTTCGCTAGTGGTTGCGTACAAAGAATAAAGTTTGATCGCCAACCCTAAGCAGCGGATATGCGCGTGAGTCTAGCGCGTTTAGCGATAGTACGAGGCAAAAGAGCTATTAATCAAATAATGAAACAAAGCAAATAAACTGACTATGACTAATTTTCACACTGCGCATGGTATTCAATCATCATTAAAGCATTATCTCCAGGATTTTATTATGCAAACTTTACATACCCACCCTGATGGATACCACTGAATTTTCCATGGAGGAGCTTAATCAAAAAGCATCACACTACGTTTACTGGTTGTGGGAGAGCCACGCTTCGGCATGAATGGCCGGCTAGACCGAAGTGATACCATGGCCTCACAGATACATGGCGTGAAGCAGCGCTTGCACTGTCTTTCGCAGAGTGAGGTAAGGACCTGGTACTCATAATACAGGGGTTGCCCTATTTTAAGACCAGGTTGATTGGTGTGATTATCTGGCGCATTTATTTATTTATTTTAACCATGAGTTTCTGTTCTGTAATAGGTATGGGGGACAGGGTTCATCCATAGATGATGCTGTTATCTGATATTTATTAATCTTCATGCGCAAAGTATTCTATCATTTGCTTTATTTGTCATCGATTGTACTCTAACGCATGCGCGGCTGTCCCAGATGATGTATGTGTATGATGGCTAATCAATTACAACTCACATCCACTGATAATGTACACATACCTACTACATACCTACGTACACATACCTATGAATAGTACAGTGTCTTTCAATCTTTTTGACTTTGCGACCCATTTACAGGTTGAAAATCCAAATATTCTGGTGACCCTCTTGTAACGTAGAAAGCAGTACAGTAAAGACGTAGCTTTAACAATATCCAGAGCTGGCAAAATAAGGTCTTAAATTATTAGTACCATTCGCCACTTCATACTTGTGTGAACTGACATTTTCTTCAATGGTAGACATTAAAACTAAAAAGAGAAATAGATTGCAATTAGAAAAATATTTGATTAACGTTTAAAAATATCACCACAATTTGATAAACTTCTGAAAAATAAAGAAGCTCATCCTTCTGACTAAAATACGTTTTTAATTGTGAGAACTCGACTTTTTCTTTTAGCCGGCGACCCCCCGAGTAAGGCGTCACCCACAGTTTGAAAAATCACTGGAATACTATGATGGCTCAAACACTGCCCGGCTGTGGCTATAGGATGAGTAGATAAGCGCGTAGTGTACTTAGATAGGTATAGACGATACATAACAACTAGATACGGACTTCACACTTAGTTGGTATTCCGATCGTAATAGATAAACAACTATTACATTGTTGTATGTTAAGTTATTCTGATGGAATCTTCTATTAACATCTGGATGCTAAAGGGAGTTCCTGACAGCTGTTCTTTATTAGTGCGTAAAGTACATATGATTTGGAAAATGTGAATGTAGACTAACCTCTTCCGTGAGAGAGCCACGCTTCGGTATGAATGGGCCGGTTCGACCGGAGCGTTACCACGGCCACACAAAAGACCTGCCTGAAGCAATGACTGCGTTATGTTTAGTCGAGTGAGTGAGGGTACTGGAGGCCCAATTGGAGGAAAGGGGATAAACGTTTGGCCACTTATGACTCTACTGGTGTTGCAGGTGTCTATGGGCGGCGGCAATCGCTTACCATCAGGAGTTCGTCTGCACGTCAGCCACCTATCTCTCTTTACAAATATTAAATTAAGTTATATGATATTACAATGTAGCTAGTCTTATCGAATAACGACTTCTTCCAGGCATCCTCGAGGTAGGAAAGGAGAAGATTCAGCAGCGAAAAGGGGTAAAATAATTATGGTACCTAAATTTTATTATAAACTTTATTGCCATACAAGTACTATATAAAAATTCAAAACGCTAGGTAAAATATTTAAAAAATAAAAAGAACACTGAGTGTAGCAGGTGTCCATGCGCGGCGGCAATTGCTTACCATCAGGTGATCTGCCTGCTCGTCTGCTACTGCTAAAAAGGGTATCAATCTCAGACTGATGCTGGGCGATGCCCGCGCTGGTTTTCAGTTTGGTCCCACTAAGTAATAAGCAAGGCGGTGCAAGCAAGAATAAAGTGGCATTTTAAACTACACAAAACGTAACGATTGATTAAACTTTGCCTACACGTGCTAGCTGTGTCATATCGGCTCGTCTGGTGGCAGCGATAACCCCTGGCCTGCGCCCGCGCAGACCCCACATGCGGCCCAGTAGCTTGCTTCAAGCAACGCGCATAGTAAATCGACTCCAATTTTAGGTGACGCAGGATATTAGTGCTCAAGTGTGTGTGCAAACACTAGTGCACTTTTATTCCTTATTCCTCTTTATTCTATAGTAAGTAAGTATAGGTACCAGTGTGACAGGACCTAAGAGTTGTTGAATGGTCACTGGGAGATCAATACGTAAAGTGAGCACAAAATTTGTGTTACTAATAACCAGACCTTTACAAAAACCTACCTTTAGAATAGATTTTCTGATATTTAGGGCAGGACAAAATTAATTAACAATCATCGAAGTCTGACCAGCTTTACTCGAGTTATAAGTGGCAGGTAAGAGGAATACAAAATGTCTTAACAATTAAGTACGTAGATAAAGAATTTTATTTCAAAGTAATTGAGAACCCTACTTGCGTTTATAAATCGTTATAGATAGCTATTTAACTCAAATTGTAGGTACCTAATCCACACCTAAGAATGTTATTTGAGAATTTCCTTATTTACAAAAAAAAAATGTTGCTTCTCATAGCTTACACGTGCGAGATACTTGACAATAAATCTGTTAACATAACCGGTTGTTTACAAGAAAAGTGCATTTTTAATAACAAAACCGATACACTCATCCATAATCGTGTGAACAACGTCTTATTTATTGTTGTATTGTAACATCGCTGCACAAGTGTTCATCGCCGGGGTATTATGGGGTTCGTTAGTACCTACTTGAAAATATAAATATTCTTGTAGTTAAGTCCAAACAGAGTATTTTGGAATGTCAAATATTATGTTACTCGTATTTACCGCTGATCCGGGAAGTCAATTTCTACGACAAGAAACAACAAAATCTCAGTAGTTACTCTTTTCAAATTATGATTATTACCAATTTTGGAATTGAGCGGCTGAAAGAGTTATCTGGGATGAACAGTATTAGTGCACCAACACAATTAATGTTTGTTGATGAAACAGATATTTGTGTTGGGTCCGTTTGTTTGTGGTTCCTTCGATGTTTCTAGTTTCCATAGCACAAGGGAAACCCTTAGTTTGGGACCAGGATGTGATGTTGTCTCATTTATTTATTAACTAATCACCATTTTAATTTGACATCTGCAAATTATCCTCTTAATATAGAGTAGACTAGATTAAAAAAAGTTAATAATTAAGTCAAGTTCCAAAGTGCCCCACTGTTTCAACTTAAGCTAAAATGCTTTGTTAACTCTAAAATTAATTTAATCCGTAACTTCCTGACAAAGTTCGGGCGCCATGTTTATTTTTAAATTCCACTCAGCCATTTGGGCCCTTTATGTTTGCAAAGAGTACTTTAGGAAGCTGCAGGCTCCGCCAAAGATGGAAAACGAAGAAGGCCCACTTCACAGAGATTACTCTGGGCTCGTCAGTTCGCGTTAAGTACTTCAGCCGGGCTAACATGCGCACCACGAGATAATTTGTCGACACTCATATTTTGTCGGTGCAAGTTGCGTCCCACTCACCTGATTGAGCGATGAGCGGGATAGAAGGATGCGCTCTCGCGATCGAGAGTCGAGAAAATATTGTCGCGGTACGCATGTTAGGCCTACAGGTCGACTTTCCTAATCATTCGGGGCTAATATTATTTATAAAGAGATAACTTCTATAGACAACGACAAGGCTTATAGGTAAACCGAAAACACGAAACGCTTGCGCGATGTAATTGAGCACAGTGCCATCTATTGGTTCGTTTCTGAATTACGGTCCCGAAGCGAAGTGAGCCCTCACTTCGCTTCGCTTCGGCCACTAGTAAATAAAAAAAATAAAAATATAGTTCTTACAACTTAACTTGATACTGATGACGGTCAAGAAAAGTATTTTTGTTTAATTTATACAATATTCATTTACAATTAATGCAATTTTCAATTCAATAACAATAACTCCTCGTACATTCATCTGATTCTGCTGCTATCTTCATAAAAGTGACAGCATTATTTTAAACCATTGGCTTTATGCTTTGACCTATTTAGTCTTAAAACCTGCGAGTAGTGTTCAAAGAATCCGTAGGTCAATAAAATGCCAAATATCTGCTGACTACTCACCATTATATCAATCATTTCACTTGACATTAGAGAAGTTCCTCATAAAGAAGGGTAGAGCCATAAATAAATAAAAAAAAAACTTTCGTCTCCTGGTTTTGTAATTTGGGGGTATGTATAACGCTGTATTTAAACCGCCATTGATCCACCTGTCGGCTCTGTACCCATACTCAGTGGCGTCCACTACTGCCGAGCATTCCGCCGTTAATTAATTCAAAAGATCATCTGCAAAGTGGGAAGTTTAATAAACAAACTTGTGAACAGAACATCGAAAGGTAAAGCTTGTTGACCAGGGCCGAAGCGGAGCGATGGAGCTAACTACGAGCGAATGAGAGTATGAAAAGAGCTTATCTTCCATAACTTTTTTAAACATCATAGCGGGCAAACGAGCAGAAACTCACCTGATCGTAAGTGATCAATCACCGCCGCCCATGGACACCTGCAACACCAGAGGCATCACAAATGGGTAATGCCGGATCTTTAGGAAGGAATATTAAGGCCTTTTCTTGAAGATCACTGCTCGCACTCAGATACGTCATTAACCTTAATGTTCATTATTCTAACTATGGAAAGTCTGTATGGGTATTAAGATGAGGGTCAATATTTTTCCTTGAGTGACAATTAAAGTTGATTTTTTGAAAGAGCACGCTCTACTCCTGAAGGTCCCTAAGTCGTAATAAACTATCCTTCGACTGGCTGGATGGGGCATTCGTGTGATGAACACACTTGTGTTTGTTCAGTGTCTGGGTGTATACATATGTATTTAAGTTATTATATTCGTGTTTTCTCTGTTGTCTGATATCTGTAACACAAGTGCTTAAGATACGTACGGAGTCGGTCAAGGTATGAGAAGTTGCGTGAATTTTTGTTTTTTTTTATCTTTCAGAATATCTTCCGCCTCTCTGCCACTGGTAGAGCACCCGGCCGCTCTCCCTGAGATGAAAGCCGCAAGAGTTGGGAGTAGATGTCTGCGATTAAGCTCCTCCATAAATGTTAAATGCCCTCCGACGCGAGGGACGGGGCGGGGGAGGGACTGGGCTGCGAGTAATTTTTGTTTATGTTCACTATCAAGAAAAAATGAAAAGACCGGGAGGGTGAGGCCGGTTTAGATTTGAGTGTTCCGTAGGTAGTTCTTTTTAATAAGGGATATATTCAAAATAGAAAAATCCTTATTTGGTTTTTGGTACCCTAGTGTGTTTTTGGTTTTAGTTTGGCCCAATTATTTAAATGTAATACCTACTATGGCCTTACAGAAGACTGGTGTAAAACAACGCCTGCGCTGTTTCGTTGAGTGAGTGAGGGCACCGGTGGCCCAATTAAGGGAAAGGGGTGGTTATTTATTGGTGGGCAGCGCACTTGTGACTACTGGTGTTGCAGGTGTCTATGGGCGGCGGGAATCGCTTACCACCAGATGATCTGTTTGCTCGTCTGCTACCTATCACATAGCACAATATGTTTGTGAATATCCCGCGAGTTTGTAGGTGTGTATCTGATGTGAAGATTGTTTGAGACCCGTTAAGCGCAGTGGTTTTAGCTCTAATGTATTATGTTACGTTGGATTATATCTTCTTCTATACTATCTACACTATTTATAAAGAGATAACTTCTATAGACAACGACAAGGCTTATAGGTAAACCGAAAACACGAAACGCTTGCGCGATGTAAGTGGACACAGCGCCATCTATTGGCTCATTTATGAATTACGGCCCGGAAGCGAAGTGAGGGCGGGCCACTAGTTTAAGTATAAAGAGATAAATTCTATACACAACGACAAGCCTTATAGGTAAACCGAAAAAGCAAAACACATGTGCGATGTAATCGACACCCAGCGCCATCTATTGGTTGCATGGGAAACTAACGTCCCGAAACGAAGTGAGGACCACTAGTTATTTTAATAACGGTCGTACTGAACCCTAAACGGTAGCGAATAAGGCGTGTCCCGCTGTGCGCTCGGGAAGAAAAATGACGCCCGGGTAAGTGCACACTGGGAAATCACTTTCGCGAAATGATTTTTAGAACAAAATGTTGTTTGCTGACAGCAGAGGGGTTCAACCTGTGCAATATTGATAAGCGAAAAAGTTGCTTATCTGTGTATACTTCAGGTTTGAGCGAGAGGAAATTGATTTAATATCGAAACTGGTGTTTTTTTTAAGATGCAGCATCTCTTACACTGACGAGACTCCGTACTGAATAGCTTAAGCAGCTTGTGTTACAGATTCAGATATCAGATAACAAATGTATTACAAATATACCTAATACTTAAATACTTATTACCTACCAGTCTATTATTATGTAACACCTATACTCTAATTACATACAAGTGTTCAATGCACGAATGTTTGTCCAGTGTGGATATCGAACCCACGATCAATGGCTTATGAGGCAGGATCACTACCAAATGCGTCATCGGGCCAGTCGATTTTACGTCGTCTTTGTAAGGAAAAAAGTAAAATATTAGTCTATATACAGTCCAACTGTAGGGCAAAAGACTCCACTATAGTAATCAACCCATGATAACTATAATGAGATTAGGCTTACTCACCACACGCTTGCCTAATGCGAATTATGATCACAAACCCGAACTATTTTACGATTCGAAACATACTTTTTGCTCAACCCGGGAATCAAACCCAGGACTCCGAGATCATGGGCTGGTACTTAAACCAATAGACCAATTTTCAGTTGGTCTAACGGTATAAATATCGGGTGTCTATATACTATTTTACAACAAAACCGTATCACAAAACTTATTGTGGAATCAGGTCAATACATGAGATGTTGTGTGAAAAACATGCTTTGATCCTAGATGATACACCCTTGTTATTGTATCGGAATCAATGAAGAATGATACCAAAAATATTTAGTCAGGTAAATATTCAAATGTACCAACACTTGTGTTTGTTCAGTCTGTGTGTGAACAACACAAGTGTTCATCACCCTAATGTTTGCCCAAATTGGGAATCTATAGCACACGTGTAGAGTGAAACATCGTGGTTAAACATTACAGAATCATTATACCATCAATTGTCTACATTTTCGATAAGCAAACCTTATTGGCCTGCCCTCACTTCGTTTGGCACATTAGTTCCACTCTGTACCAATAGATAGCGCTGGGTGTCGATAGTACGATGAAACCGACTCCGTGTTTCGCCTTTTCGGATTGAAATATAAGATTATTCGATCTTTATAGATTTTAGCTCTTATAAATAGTATAGATGATTAGTAGCTGTAACTAGTGAGTTTACAATTTTATTTGCGTGTCCGGCCAAATTAAAAGTCTGTCCGGATTTTGTTAGGCTTTTTGTGTAGGGGGACTACTGGGGTCTTACGGGGTAGACTATGCCACAAGCCACCGGGGGATACCCATCCTGTTTGGAGCTAAAAAATATTCATTTTAAGTATAGGCTGCGTGTCAACCTTTCTACCCAAATTGTCTTCTCTTTTCGGACTGTCCGGATTTCTGTCTATAAGACCTGACAACAACACACATCAATGCAGACCAATCACTCAAATAACTATAGGTAATCGATTCTCATCTCAATATCAAAACCCGCTAATTTTAATATAATTTGAGGACGATTTGTTTGACAGATTGTGATTGTGGCTGTTTGTACTACTACATAAAATAATTCCTGAAACCGAAGTTACTAGAAAATGAATCTAGTAAATGCTTATAGTTTATTTACAAGCCCAACGCCGATAACGCTATCACGCTAACCTAATTAATTAAGTAGGAAAATGGCTGCCACCGGCTATTTTGAAAACACTAGTATTTATAACAACAAACCAACGTGCGTATTTATAATAAAAATAGAGCGATACAAGAAATGCGACGTAAATTTCGGCAGATAATAAATGTCATGCATACCGAACTTCTTGTAAACACGGCCAGAGGTCTGTAATTAATACTTACGTGGGTTTAAATAGATAAGGCTTTAATAAAAATAATATCACGTCAGATAGATAACAGGTAGGTATATTTGAATAAACAAAACTACTTACCCAAAAATAAAGTGTTTGTATCTGGGTGTAGTAAGTAGTAGCTATACTTACCTGAAACAAAAAGTATTTTTCTCGGCGTTAAGTTAAACAATAAATAACTAAATAATTATAATGCCACGCGAAAAGTTATAGAGCTATTTAATAATAAGAAGCTACAGACAGAAAGTCATAAAGTTGGAGCCATAAAGTCCTTGAGTGGAGACCGCGACTCGGTAAACGTAGTGTTGGACGCCCTGCTACAAGATGAAGATGACGACATTCAAAGGCTGGCTGGAGTGAGCTGGATGAGAGTGGCCGAAAATCGGGAGCGGTGGCGTGCATTGGGGGAGACCTATGTCCAGCAGTGGACGAGCGTGGGTTGCTGATGATGATGTTTTTAGTCTAATCCTTTTTAAAGAATACATACCTAATCTTAGGATAACTACATTATGAACCGAGAAATACGATTGCAACGTTTTTCTGTTACATTATGTTTATACGTTTGAATGACTCCAAAACGCGTTTCTACTCGCATATAAAACGCTAGTCTGAAACCAAACTAAATGCGTAGCAAACACTATAATGTGATATAATAATACTGTAATGATATGATATCTACATAGCAACTACTAGTATTTTGTGAAAAACACATGTCCACTCGTACAGGCCAGAACCAGGAAGTGTGGCCTTGTAGATTCGCCATTGTTGTTTACTATTAACAAAACAATTAAAAATTAACGCTAAATTGATGTCAGTAAGGTTTTAAATTGTGTGTTTCAAAATATAGGTGACAATTTATGAAACTCATTTCAAAAGTGGACTCTATTAACTACAGTTAAGTTGTTAATTTGTATAATGTGCAAATTTTTCTCCAATTCGCCACGTGTAAAATGTTTGCTAATTCAATTTTAGTTTTTAAGCCGCTGATGTTATGGTCGTGATTGGAATGTTTAATGGGTTTGTTTTTATATTTTGAACTGGGAGCCAAGGTCGGCAGTTATCGAGCTGGTTCGTGTTTAATACCATATATGCATACCATACCGTTGTGTCATTGTTTACTGAATTAAGAACTCCAGAGTTAATTAATGAGGTGTGACAGTTAGGGCGTCGTGTGCACAGATCAAGTCAGATATTACGATACGGGATGTAGTTAGGTCATTCTCATAAAAAATATAATTACCTACAGTCCTTCAAACCCTTACTAACAGAAGATCGGCGTAAAGCAGCGCCTGCGCTCTGTTTCGTCGGGTGAGTGAGGGTACCGGGGCCCTAATTGGGGGAAAGGGGTTTAAAGATTGGCAGCGCACTTGCGACTCTACTGATGTTGCAGGTGTTTATGGGCGATCGCTTACCGAAGATGCGTCTGCCCGTCTATAAAAACACATAAAACACGTTGGCCTTCCCTAGGAATCAAACCCGCAGGTTCTAGAGCGCAGCCTTTATGCGCCACCTAAGCAGTACTAAAATATACAGGGTGTATCTGTGAACATTTACATCCCTTTAACCACGTGTTCAACTAACCATTCTGAACAACATTTTGATCAATGACTTTTCGAAATTCATCTGATAGTTTTTGACTCCTCATAAAAGACGACCATGTCACGTGACCGATTTTGTATGAAAAGTTGAAATTATCTTATGCGAATTTCGAAACCCAATAAAACACATGTTGTTCAGAATGGTTGATAGAACACGTGGTGAAAGGGATGTAAATATTCACAGATACACCCTGTATTTACAAAAAAGTGTTATCCGCTCCGCAACTCAGCGTGCCCAGGATTCTGGCGGATCCCTTCGAATGGCCAACTTTTGTATTACCAAAATTGTACGGAATTTAATGTAAGAACTGTCTCTTGGCCCCCTCTCTGTGAAGCGTGATGAGACGGCAGTTCCGCCTGAGACCCGTGATTAGCTCTCCTAATGAACCGAGTTACGGCGACCGACGGTGAAGGATTAAATATTATATTTCCTACAAACCTACCTATATTACCCAAAAAGTTCCTTGTATAATGTGAGGATTCGCCTGTTATGTGAAAGAGAGGAAAACGGGCCGGTGACGTATGGTAAGTAAAGTATTAGCCTATACTGTCCCACTGCAGGGCTAATATCTTTTATAGCAGTGTTTCCCAAACTTTGTTATGCCATGGCCCGGTAATTTTCACACTGACCCTTCGTGACCCACTTAGTACTTTCAAACTAAGCTGGTTCTATACACATTTATAAATAGTAGAAATGTTAATTAGTACCTACTAGGTACTAATCCATGTCACTATTTTGTTACTGCGAAGTATGCAGCTGTTTCTTATTTTTACTAAATAATCCAAGTTAGGTATTACTCATGTTTTTAAAATAAGGCGAAAATGTCGCGACCCGGTTATTTCATTTTGGTGGCCCGGCACCGGGTCGCGACCCGGCTATTGGGAAACGCTGCTTTATAGTAATCAAGTGATTCGCTACTACGATGGGATTAGAAGACCGGTGTGAAGCATGCGCCCGCGCTGTGTTTCGTCGAGTGATTGACGTACCGGAGGCTCAGCAGGCTGGGGGAAAGGGGGTTAAACGTTGGCAGCGCACTTGTCTACTGGCGTAGCAGGTGTCTATGGGCGGTGGCAGTCGCTTCATCATCAGCAACCCACACTCGTCCACTGCTGGACATAGGTCTCCCCCAATGCACGCCACCGCTCCCGATTTTCGGCCACTCTCATCCAGCTCACTCCAGCTGACAACCGTTGGAGCCATAAAGTCCTTGAGTGGAGACCGCGACTCGGCAAACGTAGTGTTGGACGCCCTGCTATAAGATGGGATGACGACATTCGAAGGCAGTCGCTTACCAGGTAATCCGTTTGCTCGTCTGCCACCTACCACATAAAAAAGCCATCAGTCTTGAAATCCGAGGCATTGTTCCTCTGATTCCAAGACTTGAAAGCCAAACTTCACCTGATTAACATGCGGGGCGTTAAGTGCCCCACTTGTTAGTTAACCCCCGTTAACCCCCGTTAACTCGTAGCCCGCGTTAAATTAACCGTTTCCATTCGGAGACGAAACTTTTCTCCTTCTCTAGATTGTGTGAGATTACTTAAGTTGTTGATCTAAGCCGCGAGTATGCTTGGTTGTGTGGCTTTGAAACTTCTTTGCTGGAATTCTAATACTTACGCTGAAGGTATTTTATTCAGTTGTATTCGTCCATAGAGGTATGATGAAACATTATAATGTGTTTTTTATGCCCAGCTCTTATTTTGAAGATTTTATCTTAGGGTGTTGCGTGTAGCGTTAGAGCAATGATAGCTCAGTTTTTAGGGCCACGTTTTCCGTACTCGTATTTGTTGGAGGGCGTATAATCAAATTCTAGAATGCAACTATGGATTTTCAACTCTATATGCGTAAATCTACCATACTTCGGCAGTGAGGAAAAACGTAAGGAAGTCTGCATATTTCGAATAGATGAACACAATTAATGTAGGTATTAATAATGGTTGGTATATTCAGTGATTCTCATACTGATTCTGCAAGTAAGTAAAGCTTAAAATACTTACTATTGCTTCGATCATAGTACGTGAAATTGAGTGATGCATTTTTAATGTTTGCTCAACACCTACCCGGTCTGTACATAGTAATTGTGATCTTCGTCTACCAAACCTATTGGTTTTTCACAGAACCCTACTTACTTAGGGGCAAGCAGTTTTAGTCACGCTCCTGATGAAGTCCATATCGACGGCATTAACGTCACTGGCACAGATCAAAGCGTAGCGAATTTAAAGGCACTAAAATGTTAAACCATCAATAAAAGAAGAAAGCTAGCCTTCTTCTAATGTTCCCGTCACCCTGACCTGCACAGATTAAAATAGCAAGCGTTCTCTCTCACCTCGCTCTTATTCGGTTTACGGCTCGTAAAATATTATAGGATCTGGAGCTATATGTTTGATTATGAGACAGCGTAGTCGCTGCATACACCTTCATGCATTATTATTGTCGACTATAGGCTGGTCGAAAAGCCACTTTTTTAAGATGAAAACATTATGTTACTTCTTGGTCTTGACAGCTGTCCGTTAAAGAATTGTAGGGGTGGTTTGTTGGGTATTTTATTTTATTTTTTATTTATCTTTAAATAATCTTTTCATTCATAAAACAGTCCATTCCCATAGCTCACTATTATTATTTTTACATTCTTGACTGAAACATTAGTCAAAAGACTTATTTGCTAAGAATCAAACATTACCCGAACTACCTTCTCGCCTCTTCTCGCACTCAGCACAAAAGTTCCCGTAACTTCAAATCGGCTTTCCGATCCCAAGACGAGCACGTTTCGAACCTGATACCAAAGATACATTACTCACACTTCTCACTTGCGAACTCAGCAACTTGGTATCTGAGTTTCCGCATCAAAAGTTTCCGGCGATATGAATTTAATAAGTCCGCGATATTTAATTCAGGCCACGCTGAAACAACAAGTTGGGGTGTGTGTTTCGTGAAATTTCCAAGCATTTATTCCAAATTATGATGATTTTGCGAAAGTTTTACGCTGGAGTGTGTGGGCTAAGGCAAGAGATCAAGCGACAATTTCTGTTCCCTGCATCGTTCATATTCTAGTGATAAACACTTGTGTCTGGGTGTAAAATAATGTATATAAGTATGTTCTATGTTATTCCCCTGTCGTCTGCTATCCGTAACAAGTGTTTTCTGTGAGGTGATTCAACGAAGGTGTTTTTTTTTTTGCTGAAACATCGCAAAGGTTATGATGGGATGGGTATGAGGTTAAACAGACCAGAGTCCTTTCTTCTATGGATGCACAAACATTCTAGGACGACAAATCACCACCTTACATTACCTTGAGATGTGCGCGGATATTGGGTGTGCTGAGCACTCATACACTCCATCGCGCCACAATGCTTGACATCCTACAAGTTATTCATCTCTCCGTCCTTGACCCTATGTGATTTTCCCGCTTCTGGGACCGCATACAACACATCATGGTTGGTGCTTTCTGGCAACTGGCAGTCTGGCACCAGCGAAGCCTCTCTTCACGAGTACGCCAACCCCTGCCTCCTGTCCTTTTGCACCAGCTCCCAGGAACTTCTCCCGGCCCATTAAGCGGCGCATGATACGCGAACTTGGCGTCTTATCCACATATTTCAAGTGAGCCGAACGCAGCCACATTTCACAATCTACGCGCACCACTCGCCGGTTTCATATCTTTATGTTTTTAATACGCTTTCGCTGTTCCGCGTTGAAATTGGGGGACCTAATACGGGTTTCTACGGGGTTTTAAGGAAAATTGTTTATAGGGGAGAGAACTAAAATAAATAATGAGGTAGAAAAGGTAACTTATCAGGTATTTCATTTTCTAGGTAGGGAAGCCTGGGTAGAGTGCGTCTATTACGTCATATTTAAGTCAGAATGAAGAGAAAACCTTTTCCAATTTTAGAACGGTCGCTGTTTGTTAAACTAAACTCGTGTTCCGAGAATTACTCTCCTCGTAAACGTCGGAACGGAGGGCCTACAACGAAACGTACCGAATTCACGAACAAACCTATATCCCGCTTCCTTTCTTTCACACGCGCTGCGGTGCGTCTATTTTCTTGTGCGGAAGGTATGTGTACCTCTGGTCGTTCTTCTTCTTCTTTCGTAAGGGTTTTTGCATTCAGGCTTTAGGTGTGGCCATTTCGCGTGCGGAGAATGGCGTTGGCGGGTCTTCACTCCAACCAGCCAAGTTCATCTAGGAAACACGATCTCTTCATTCATCATCTAGGGAACAAGATCTCCTGGAGACTACCTGGCCACCCCCCTGCATTCTAGCAGAATGTGCTGGAATGCTGTTTCGTCCTTCTCCATGCATGCTCTGCATAGGCAGTCTGTACCTAGATTAAATATCCCTGGGATGCAATTCTCTTGCACTCGACATTGAACTCGAATTAGTGATTTGTATACATGTATGTATGAGATCTCTAAAAACGACCTCAATATCGAGTGTAAGGACCGCATCAGAAATGATGTAATCCGATTATCCGACAGAGAACCAGAGTCACCGACATAGCTCACCGAATTAGCAAACTGAAGTAGCAGTGGGCTGGTCACATTAGCCGCAGAACTGACAACCATTGGAGCCATAAAGTCCTTGAGTGGAGATCGCGACTCGGTAAACGTAGTGTTGGACGCCCTGCTACAAGATGAGATAACGACATTCGAAGGCTTGAGTGAGCTGGATGAGAGTGGCCGAAAATCGGGAGCAGGTGGCGTGCATTGGGGAAGACCTATGTCCAGCAGTGGACGAGCGTGGGTTGCTAATGATCGAGTGTACGAGAATTGGTCGCCTGGTCGTTATGGGAATGTTTCGTTGTAGACCTTTGTTTCGAAAAGATTCATTGAAGTGTTCCTGGAAGAGTCATTTAATTGAAACTTCAGCGGAGTTTTCAAGAGGGGGAGTTTGTTAAGGTGATCGGAAGGAAATAAATCGCCTTCTAATTGACATGGCTGCGTTGGTGTGGTACAGTGCGGGGAAATGGCCTTAATTGTGTTATTTGAGAAATTAATTGTAGTAATTTGTTAGGCTCTGTTGGTTGAATTGCAACGGGTAAAATGTCTTTAGAAGCAAGACATGGTTTTGAATTCTTCGGCATTTCTGAGTAAGTAGCGTGAAATAATATTTTAGTATAGACGTCCTTGACAGTAAAAAAAATAATGAAGAGAGAGGCCTTTTACACGTCAAGGAAAAAAACACACAGAAAAATATAAGCACGCCTCTGAGTTAGGAAAAAATTAAGAGCGTTTCGTACGAGTCGATTGTCTTAGCATATCTTCCTTCTTTTATGTCATAGGTGGCAGACGAGCCGACGGATCACCTGATGGTAAGCGATTATCGCCGCCCATGGACACCTGCAACACCAGTGGTGCCACAAGTGCGCTGCTTACTTTTAAACCCCCCTTCCAATGGATTTAGCCTCCGGTACCCTCACTCACGCATCGAACACAGCGCATGCACTGCTTCACGCCGGTTTTCTGTGAGGACGTGGTATTACTCCGGTTGAGCCGGCCCATTCATGCCGATGCGTCGCTCTCGTTGTCGTTTTTTGTTTTATTTTATTTTTTATTACTTTTCATTTTTGTTTAGTATTTTGTATTTTCTTGTGTTTGTGTTAATTAATGTCTGTAGTAGGTATATAAGTGTTGTGGTGTCCAGATTAATAAATGTATTTTCTTTCTTAAATCATACACATTAAAGCAAGTCATAAATAGTTAATAGTTTAGTAATATGCATGTTTAAATGTACAAAACTTCTGTAGCAAGCTGTTTTCACCAAGTAGGTACCCACGACACAGGGTTTCCTAGTGTGGGGCCTACAGGTTGCTCTCCTGTTTTGTTACTTACGTAGTTGGACAACCTAAAAGTGTATGTACGTTTAAATTATTTTCTGATTTATCTTTGAGTTATTTTTCCTGGTGTACCAAATTAGTATGTAATATGTAACAATTTTGTGTGAAATAAAAATATTTGTATTTGTATTCTTTCTCCCACTGTTAAAGTCTATGTAATACTAACTCGTGTGTCTGTCCGCACCATTTGCCATTTAACATAGTCTAATGTAGCCACCTAAATGTATTTCCCAGCTTCCTCCATTGACCCGTGACCCTCAGTTACTTCAACCCTCGCTTAATGGAATCCGTTGTACTTCATAACTTTGCGGGGATTAATTAAAAGTTGAAAGAGTACTAAGAATACTGCAAGAGGTATGGATAGTGATTATGCGAAATAATGAAGGGAGTTCGCGAATGTTTTAGCTTTTGTTTGAGGATTTAACTTGGAAAGTTGGTAAATAACACAATAGGTTTCGATATAATGAAGGCGTTGTAGACCACAAGTATCTTTTTGAAATTAGTAATAAGTATTTAAAGAAAATCAAGACGATATTTTCAGCCCCTAAATTTTTTATCAGGTAATCGGATCGGAAGGTAATCGATGTATGTAAAAATATAGGTAACTAATACGAGTTTATATATACTTCATAGTTAATATTCCTACCAATACTTAGGAGAACTCTAAAATTAAAAACAGTCAAAAACAATATTCAGTTCATAGCTGCTTATGCCATTGTTGGACTATTTATATGTACACTTAAACTACTTATAAAGACAAAGTAAAACATCGACACTTAAATACAGGACGTATCTGTGAACATTTCCATCCCTTTATCGTTCTTCTACCAGCCATTCTGAATAACATTACTAGGTACGACTTTTGAAAATTCTTCGAACATTTTTCCACTTTCCATGCAATATGTAGGTAAGTCACTTGACCGACTTTGTATAAAAAGTTTTTTTTAATGTAAATTTCCAAAAGTCACAGTACAAACGTTGCATAGGATGATAAGTGGAAGACGTGTTAAAAGTAAATGAAAATGTTCACAGATAGGTACCTACATTCTGTATGCAACTTCAAAAATATGAAACACTGAGTTGCATACAGAGTTAGCGGGTTCCAAATCCACGGTAGCTAACATACTAATATTTGACATTCATAAATGTTTTGTATGGACTTAGTCTGAATTAATTCTATTTTCAATCAACAAGCAATCTAATTCTACTAATGAATTTGACCTTTTTTATATTTCCTTGAATTTGCCAAAATTGTTTTATTATCTCCAAATACCGTTTTTAGTTGTTTTAAAAATAGTAATACTCAAATCCAGTATTTAGGTTTTCCTTTTCGGTGAAGGAAGACACAGAAACATGCATCATACTTCGATGAAGAAAATAAGAAACTATCGTAAGAAGACTTTACGATAATCGCAGAATATAAATCTGGTAAATAGATATTTTATTTTATATAATAGTAAAATGCATACTGTCCCACTGCACTTTGCACTGTGCAAAGGCCTCTATTATAGAAATCAAGTCATCGCTTGCCTAACGCGGATTGATGATCACAAACCTGAGCTATGCTAAGAAGAGCCAGCAATATCTGAAGCAATTGAAGCAAAAGTTGCTCTCAATTCTGAGTAGGTATCTAATTAAATTAGTGATTACATTAGCATGATAATAATTGTTTCCCAATACACCCAGCGATAATTTGCACAACTTTGTATGTGTTACTGGCAAGGCTGTCCTCTTGTTCGCATGTTTGTATTGTGTATTTAAACAGGCAGCTGAGTAAATAATAATAAATGCCTTGGCATGAATTTGTGTTGACATCGTCTTAATGAAAATCTTTTGTTTTGCCAATTTTTTGGGTACCGTGGATAAATGGGCGGAGCTGATGGAATGCTCTCATTCAACCTACATACACACTACAGCTACTTCTTAATACATACCTAGTTGTTGTCCTGTTTACCTAATAAACGGTGAAGTAAAGATGAGAAGAAGTGCATACAGTATTTCTCGACGGCTACGACTTGGGCACTTCAAAAGAAGTGCGTACTCCTTTTTAAAAGGCAACGCATCAGCGACCTTGCTGATCTTGCAGATTTTCATGGGTGGCGGTGATTACTAACTAACAGGTGACCTGCTTGCTCGTTTGGCGCCTCTTGTATGAAAAACCAGAATCGAACTCGCTACCTACCTATATTAAGGTAAGGTTGTGAGTGATATAGTTTTCAAATCCCTCATTCACTGCGCTACACAGTAAAGGCGCTGCATCTCGCCGGTATTCGGTGAGGCCGTGGTATCTCCGGTCAAGCTGGCCCATTCATGACCCACTTTCTCTCACAGTCAATGAACGTTAGTCGTTGGCTCCGAGTAATGATTGGCCTTATAGGAAAGAACTAAAGAGCTCCTAAGTAGGTATGCGCTTTATCCCTGGACTAATATTATGTTTTCTGTAGTTATGAGGTTTTATCGTAGAACCCAATTTTTTCACATATTAATATCGACTATATCTTTAATAAAGATTTTGTTTCAGTTGTGCAAACAAACCTGACTCATATACACGCGTGAAATGTATAATATAATATTTTTATTGTACCTAATTCTTTAAATGGCGTCCATTTGTTATGGGTAGAATTTGACAAATAAAACGTTATTTTAAATATCATTGACAATATTTTAGTAACAAACTTTGCCAAGGTAAGGATACTTAGGTACTTACATTACTCCACTGGCTCAACGACTCGAAACAAGAGAACGCTACTTTAATCGATCCTGCACTACTTGTGGCTAGTCTTTAGCCTGAAGTTATATATTTATTTGCAATACATTATGAGTACAGGTAACATAAGATAACCAAGAGAACATATGCGCCTGGGAGGCAGATTGCACCAAATTGCAATGGTATAGAGAGGGGCAAATATTTATAAAATGTCTATTAAATATTATTCTCGCAGACTAATTTCGACGACGCGATGTCTTCCCAGCGATACCTAGAAAGAAAGGATAGTACTCAAATCAATATTTGAATTGATGTTCACCACTTTGCTCGATCCTCGGTCAGTCGCAAATCGTCACCAGACCTGTTTCGGATAGTTTCTGGAACGTGTAACCATTTCAGTTGGTTTGGTTCTCCTGTTAAAAGGTTGCGAAGGTCAAATAGTGTCGCTTCATTGTAATTACTGGATCGTGATCGAAGGCACTCCCGGGCTCCAAAGCGATAAGTTTTGATCGCAATTGATATGAGTGCGAAGTCAGACTAGAAACAAACTAGAAGCACAAGGTACAAGCATTGACATGCTTCTAAGCTCGTTTCATAAACAGATAAAGTAAGCTATGGAAACGTCATAGTAATTAGGTGTTTATTGGTTCACATGTACTCTCCGAATACTATCCTAAACGCGCGTCTGGTTTCTTCAAGCAAAAAAAAAACGCTAATCTGAAACATCTCAAAATGCAAAGATGACGACAATGGCAGAGGCTTGCTAATCCAGTTAGCTACACACAAAATGCCGTTATCTCCAAATTCCTTCGCAAGTCAAAGCTTGGTGTTTTCGTCCCGTCACAACACCCCCAACGACCAGCCTCGGCCATTCAATATGCAATTACTGTATATTTTACGCATTAATCTATATGCGCATGTAATAGCCTCATCGCCCGGATTTCCCTCATGAAGACATAACGAGCTCGTAAAATTCTATTCTGTAATTTGTATAATTTGGTTACTTCGCTCCACGTGTCAGAATGACTGTGTTGGGGGGTTTGTATGACTGCTTCAAGGGGTTTACGGGCCTTATTTGCATGGGGAAATTGAGTTCCGATTTAATTTACTCGTATTGTATTATTTTTGGAAGGAATGAAAAAGGGGTTGATTTGAAAAGCTACCACATTCTACAGTCCAATACACAAAATGAAGAAAATAAAAAACTATAAATGAGGTACACCGGAGCAGACAAGAGTGATACCACTGACTCACAAAAAACAGGCGTGAAGCAGCACCTGTGCTGTGTTTCGCCGAGTGTTTGAGGGTACCGGCAACCCACCCAGGAGGGTAGGGGATAAAAGGTCGGAAACGTACTTGTGACTCCACTGGTGTTGCTGGTGTCCAAGGGCGGAGGCTATGGGGGTAACCGCGTGTGGAAAATCCGTTAGATGGCGTACGTGTAGACTGGTCCAACTTCATAGTCATTGGTCGTTTAGGTTTAGTGACATTTGACATCTCACGTCAAAAATAACCAATCACCGTGTAGTTGGACCTCAGTCTACACATACGCCATATAACGGATTATCCACACGCGGTAGCCCCCATTGCCAAACAGGTGATCCGCTCGTATCTATCACATAAAAAAATACTTTTATTAAAGTATTCGATAGGATTTATCTCTCGCCTGTTTTATCCTCATCATAAGAAGGCGCTCACTATCCACTGAGATACCACAGATAAGTATCTTGCATTAATAGTATTAACACATGTCTGTTCTTAATGTAATGGCCGAACGCCATTAGGAGTATCCGAACACAACATGAGCTCTAGTAAACAAGGTCAGGCAGTAGGTAGAATAAAATATATTGGCCATATCAAAAATAGGCGATAATTACACGCTACAAAAGGATCTTGGACGTAAAAACGTCTTGATTTATCCACAAAAAATAAACATTGAGCGGGTATATTTTATGTTGTGTTTAGATTAGGCGCGCCGCATGCGAGTAGATTATTTTCATGGATTATTGTAATTTATTTTACTCAAATGGAACTCTGTAACTTAAAAATATACCAATATTTTTGTACTATTATAAAGGCGAAAGTTTGTAAGGATGTATGGATGTTTGTTACTCTTTCACGTAAAAACTACTGAATGGATTTGAATAAAACTTTACCACAATATAGCTTATACATCAGAATAACACATAGGCTACAATTTATAAAAATATATTGTGTGGATTGTCCAAAATATGACGGTAAGTGTCAATAATTAACTCCACGCGTACGAAGTCGCGGGCGGCTGCTAGTACTGACTAAACTCTACTAAATGAAAAAATATTGATTATAAAGTATTGGATTGGGATTGTAAGGTTAATTATTTTATTATAGTTTAGGTTAGAACAGTGACCAGCAAAAAAATCTTGAAATTTTTGGGTAACTTTTATTTGGGTGAGTTGCCACCTAAGCCTATGATAATGTTTCTCTATGGACCTAACTTGAATAAATATTTTATCTAAGTATTCCTATTAATTATTTTTGGACAGAACAAGCTATTATTATTGTAGCTAAATAAATGGGTCAAACTTTCGTGGCAGTCCTCAAATCTAAAATTTGCAGCAAAATTGCTTACAGGTTAAAGGTTGGCAGCGCTGCCAAGTGCGCACATGTGACTCTACTGGTGTTGCAGGTGTCTGTGGGCGGCGGCAATCGCTTACCATCAGGTGATCCGTCTGCTTGTTTGCCACCTATCACATACAACAAAGTCATGAGATCACGAAACCGTCACGTAATGAATAAGAAATTAATACCTTTTGAACAAAAAAAGAAAACGCGGAGAGATCGGATTCGGTCGTAAAGTCGACTTAGGTCCTGGTTCCATACGCAATAATCGCATGAATGTCGGCAGCCTAATGTCAGGCGCCGAACAAGCCCTCGCGATTACCATACAAACGGCCATAAACATATCGCGAGGTCGCGCGTATGACGACGCACTTCAACTAGAGGAGCGACGGGGGGCAAGCCTAGTCGCGGGCCCCATAACCTCGAAGTATTCTCTGGAATTATGTTTCCAAATTATAGTGGAGTTCAAGCGACTAAGCGGTGCTGGCAGACGATTTCGTTTATAGATAGATATAAGTACTTTATAAATCACAACTTATGAACTAGACGTTATAGAAACTTAGCGTACAATTTTGGCGGTCTTATCGCATAAAGCGATGGCCAAAGGTGTTCATCATTTCAACCAATAGACGTCCACTGCTGGACATAGGCCTCCCCCAAAGTTCTCCACATAGATCGGTCCTGTGCCACCCGCATCCAAGGGACTCCCGCGACCTTCACCAGATCGTCGGTCCACCTGGTGGGAGGCCTGCCACCGCTGCTGCCTCCTGCACGCGGCCTCCACTCAAGGACCTTTCCACCCCAAAGGCCGTCTGTTCTCCTCGCAATGTGCCCGAAGGTGTTCGCAATTTAGGAAATTACATTTTCTAAGTATTGTTGGGTCTGAGTGTTTTGGGTTGACGGCCCCAGTTAATTATCGTCATCTGGTACTCATAGTACAGGGGTTGCCCTAGTTTAAGACCAGATTGATTGGTGTGATTGTCTGGTGCCGTGTATTTATTTGTTATTTATTGTCTATCTTTTTTAGATTTTTTTCACTCTAGGTACTGTGATTTTTCACAAACTGAAAGTTTACTATTAATAAAATAGATGTTCCTATAACAACAAATTGGATAACAACGTCAGTTTGTAAAGTTGTCTAAAGTCCAACATGATTAGCGAGAAGTTTACGTAACAGTCCGTAAGGCTGTGTTTAGGCGAACTTTTGTCCCAGAATTATTAATACGACGTGACGTTCGAGTGCGGTCTCGTAAAGACGATCGCAAGTGTACATGAATAAAAATAAATAACAATTAAGCTCGTTTGCCTCTAACGAATTTGAAACGAATTATACCCTACTGCCACTTAGTGTGTTATCATGTTTATGTATATGTAATACTAGCGGCCGCCCGCGACTTCGTACGCGTGGAGTTAATTTTGACACTTACCGTCATATTTTGGACAATATATTGTTATAAGTTGTAGCCTATGCGTTATTCTGATGTATAAGCTATATTGTGGTAAAGTTTCATTCAAATCCATTTAGTAGTTTTTACGTGAAAGAGTAACAAACATCCATACATCCATACAAACTTACGCCTTTATAATAGTAGTAGGATTTTACAATATGTATGTAATATTTTTTACGAGCAAGGTGGTCACTGTGCTGAAGGAAACTAGAGCTTCTTCGATATGTACTATCAGAAAAAATCCCAGTAGACCAATTTTTGCGCTCAACACATTGGAATAATTACTTTATGATGTACTATTTCAATCTGGGATCGAAAGCCTTGAAATGAAATGGCTTGAATCCAGGCAGCTGCAGACATTCCCTCATTACAAAATGGAAACTAAAGTAAAAAAATGATGCTGTCACTTATATAGAAGTCACAAATGAAAGTAAGAGCACCAGTTTTAAACCAAAACTCACTTACCACGATTTGTAATATGGGGGTTATGGCTTGCAAATTCGTCCTAACAGAGCGGCACCTTAAAGTGAAATCCTACTCACTTAATATTCATCGCGTATCCACTCCGTTATACTACACATACAATACATGCCCGACTCTGTATGCCGAACGTAATAGCGCCATACATGCATGGGTGCACGTGTGTGTGTGTCATACATGGTGCATGTAATGATGTTGTTTCTATTTGGGTACAGGTCAAAGGGATCATGATATTCGACAACTATTGAATTAACCATCGATGTATTAATATAGAGATTAAAGAAAGCGTTTGAAAGTGTTCCCAAGCGCTGTCATTAGTATAAACTAAGTAGATAATTTACAACAATTGATATTTTGAATTTCGAACATGCTCTCGAGGTTGAAAACAAAACCTCATTTTGTTTTTTTTTATGTGATAGGTAGCAGAACAGTAGGTAGATCACCTGATGGTAAGCAATTGCCGCCGCTCATCGACACTTGCAACACCAGTGGAGTTACAAGTGCGCTGCCAACCTTTTATCCCCTTCCCCCCCGGGTGGGCCTCCGGTACCCTCACTCACTCGACGAAACACAGCACAGGGGCTGCTTCACGCCGGTTTTCTGTGAGGCAGTGGTATCACTCCGGTCGAGCCGGCCCATTCATGCCGAAGCGTGGCACTCCCACAGTTAAAATGTTTCACAATGGTTTTCTGTGAGGCCGTATTATCACTCCGGTTCGAGCCCGCATTCATGCCGAAGCGTGGTTTTTCCACGGTCAAAAATTACGGTGGGGACGGTTATAAAGTATGAAAAGGAATCACGATGTTTTGTCAAGTGTAAGTACAACTACGAGTATAATGTCAACTAACTTAAGATTCATATTTACATGTATCCCCCATTACATTTTTAGATTTTAACCTTATTTTTACAGGTCCCTGTGTATCTTAACTTGATGATGAGATCGTACTAAAAGAAATCCCTTTACGAGAGCGTAACAATAAAATTATACAGGGAGTGCTAAACTCGCCGCTGTCTTCATTGCAAAGATGTTTTTTTACGAAGAATTGAGGGTCGGAGGTACCCATATAAATACTTAATCTACGTATTTTTTTCACCAGAGAGAGAGAAATCAGACGTTACGACTGAATCGGAGTTTCCCTCTATTTCATAACCGTGGGAGCCACGCTTCGGCATGAATAGGCCGGCTCGAGTGATACCACAGCCACACAGAAGACCGACTTCCTGCGCTGTGTTTCGTCGAGTGAGAGTCAGCGGCCCAATTGGGGGAAAGTGGGTGATCTAATACTTCTATAGACTAAAATAACTTCTATAGACAATCATAAAGCTAATGTGTACCCCGAAAAGTTGAACACATGCGCGATGCAACCGATACCCAGCGCCATCTATCGGCTATGATTGAGACTAATAACAAAACTATGTCCCGAAACGAAGTGAGGGCGGGCTACTAGTCGGTAATATTTTAAGAGTACTGCCAGGAAAGTAAGATCTCAAAGACCAACCTAATAACGCATCATTTTTCAAGTCAGTCAACATCTCTTGCAACGATGTGGGTTCCGTACCCGGGTGATCGAGGCCGCTGTATCGTGCATTAGATATGAATTTACCTATTGCCCGCCGCCATGTTGCGCCGCCATTTGTATTCGGCCCCGGTTCGTAGTTATTATTAGACTAGTGGATATGAGTCGGGGTTATTGCGATATCTCCAAATTGTTATAGCAATTACTTTCTGTGTTTTTGTTGGTTTCTTGTTCGTTTATGTTTTGTTGTATCTTCGTCGTGTTCGTCAACAAAGATAATTGTCATTTACGTCAACAAAGCCCATCGTCATTTACGTCAACAAAGTCAATCGTCATTTATGTGAACAAAGCCAATCGTCATTTATATCAACAAAGCTAATCGTCACGTCAGTGACTTCAACAAAGTCAATCGTCGTTTACGTCTACATTATTCTAGGATTCGAACTGGGAACTTCAGACCTCTTGGACCGAAGCGTACACCACTCGGCTATCCGGTTTCAAAACACTATTCTAGGATTCGAACCGGGTACTTCAGGCATCTTGGACCGAAGCGTACACCACTCGGCTGTCTGGTTACCGTTTACGTCTACAAGGTTAATCGTCATTTACGTCAACAAAGCCAATCGTAATGCACGTCAAAAAAATATATATTTTTATTTTTTAGCATGCATCACGCATTAATTACCAACCATAGGGCGAAGCACATAGGCGTAAAAAAAAAAGTAAAGTATCAGCCTATATACTGTCCCACTGCAGGGCAAAGGCCTCCATCATAGAAATCAAGTTATCACTACTATGATGGGATTAGGCTTAATCACCACGCTTGCCTAATGCGGATTGGTGATCACAAACCCGAGCTATGTTCGAAAAATTCGAAACATACTTTTGCTCGACCCGGGAATCGAACCCGGGACCCCGAGATCACGGCCCGGTACTTAAACCACTAGACCAACGACATAGGCGTACCATTTTCTAAATAACTCCAGCCAAAGTTCCCCAAAAATTTTTTTTTCCTACTAATTTTCCAGAATTATAAAACCCCAATCTATCGACGACCCGTAGGTATGGCATAATGGTTTCAGCGTGAGACGCAAGGGTTCGATTCCCGCACCAACACAAATGTTTGTTGATGAAACAGATATTTGTGTTGGGTCTGTGTGTTTATGGCTCCTTCGTCGTTTCCATAGCAAGGGAAAACCTTAGTGTGGGACCAGGACAATGTATGTGATGGTTCGATTTATTTATTTATTTATCAACCCTGGATCATCTGGTGGCTTAAAATGAAGCTGTCCCGTAACGAATGAGAATATATACCTGTCGCATTCAAACAAAAGCTCTCACAGCGCGTGTGAAAGGGAGGGGAACTCTTATTCGGTCGTGACGCTCGCTTCTAAGCTCCTAGACTAGTCCGTCATAGTATTCTCGGCCATCACCGGCCCCCTGCGCGCGCGCATTGACATTCAGCTGACAACGACGCCATGTTTGACTCTAGGCGGCCGCTTGGAAGCTAATTGTGGGTAATGTCAATCGTTTGTCTGTGTGTCTACCAACTTGGTACTGGCGCACTATGAAGGCCGTCAAAAGCAAGATATACAGTAGTGCCCATATAATTAAAGACACCACTCTATCTATACTATTTATAAAGAGAATGATAATTTCTATAGTTCAATATCTATTCGCAGGATCTTCTCTCTTTTTTCTCTTCTCTTCCTCAGTTCTCTTGTTTCGGAGGCCAAGACTCGTTTCTATTTGGATGTGTCCACAGGGTACACCCGAATAGACGGAACACTTATGCGATCTAATCGACACCCAGCGCCATCTATTTGCAAAGATTCAAGTTAACTAAGTCCCGAAACAAAGAGAGGGCGGGCCACTATTTTCATGTACTTAAACTGTTAAACTTTGAAACTTCGTTCTCCGTCAGGGATTGTTAAAGCTGTGATCTGATGATGGCTATCCTAGGGGCAATTTTAAGGGTAAGAAATATAAATAAATTATATTCAAAATGTTATTCTATTTCTTATTCTACTTTTGTAAATGAAGAAGACTCAAAACTCGATACACACCCAGCAGATCTAAACAGCATAATGAGGTCCAAAGGAGTTTTGTGTAAGTATAATAATTTCTATCCTTGGACAGCGTCATCAAATCACAGTTCACATGACAGTTTCCCCTGAAAAAAAAAAACATTTTTTTTTTGGGATTGGTGTTTTCTGTTGCATTTAGTAAGACAATACCGCATAATGCAGTATTCATACTCCATCGCAGACTGCGCTTCGGCACCGCGAGTGTAAACAAACAGACATTGGTATTCTGCGCAGACGCCGTTGCGCGCTCGCTGCCATATCAAGCTGTTGCTATGAGCTACACGCCGTTGCTATAGCATGATAATTATGTCTTACCCATATTTCAGTTATGGCGACCAATCAGTTAAGAACGTAAATCATAAAGTTGTACAAAGTGTATGCGCAAGACAAAAAGTCACACACACACACTCTCACGATTGGCGAGGGTCAGGGCGTTCTTTGCCTATCGTCCTTTCCAGGGTAAAAAGTGGATCAGCCTATTTATTGTCCCACTGCAGGGCACACAACTTCATCATATAACACCCAGACTCTGAACAAACGCAAGTGGGGCTTGTTGAACCCACGACCATTGGCGTATGAACTTAGCGAACATAGCTCCGTACCCCCGTTTTCAATTCGCTGTACTTTTCTCCATTATCTCCCAACTTTTAAACCCCTTTCCCCATAGCAACGGTTGGCAGCACATTTGTGACTCTACTGGTGTTGCAGGTGTCTATGCGCGGCGAAAATCACTCACCAATAGGTTTTTTTTATGTGATGGCAAGCAACTGCTGCCGCCAATGGACACTTGCAACAGGTGATCCGTTTGCTCGTCTGCCACCTCTGACATAAGAAGAACTAGTTGAAAAGTAACTGATTCAGTCATTGCACTAATGCGCATGGTCTAAATGTTCAACTTGCCGACCCAAAATATAGCTATTTTTTTTGAAAAGTTATTGACTGCAATTTTAATCTCCAGAGATATCAAATACAGCCTGCCTTTGAGAGATAGTGTATCTTAGAAAATACTGAAGGCTGTATCAAAATACTTCTGAAAGACAATCTCGGCAACTAATTAAAGTTAAATTATTTGTTGAGAACCCGTGAACAGACACTTTGTGAGTTGGATGGTTGGCGGCCAGTTTATTAACGCGAAGGCTAATGAAAGGATTTCTAATTATTTATCTTTTAGTTCAGACGACACAACAATACTTTTAATACAATTATTAATATTTTAAAACAAAATGAACAGCCTTTATCTGTAAGCCTTTATGTTAAAGTATAGAATTAGCAATAAATAAACAAATTCACACAACCAATACATTCATTACATTGACCTGACTCCGTACTAAGCAGCTTAAGCACTTGTGTTACAGATATCAGACGACAGAGGATCACAAATATAATACATAAACTATTATAACTAAGCCCTCTAGATAAATATTATACATTTGAAATAAAATTTATTGAAGTATCTATTAATAACAATGAAACACAATATTTTAAGTGGCAATATGTGTGGTCTACTCGCAATAATTAATTAACAAGATCAAAACACGCGAATCTGGTGATCTCTCTGGTGATCTGGGAATCTGGTGTTGCTTGGGCGGTGGTAATCGCTTAACATCAGGTGATCTGTCTGTTCGTCTGCCCCCTATGTCATAAAAAAATCTATCTCACAGAATTTACAGTTCTAGTGTCAGACTACGCCGCTAAGGATGTGTCCGACTGTCCACCTATTAGTGATGTTCTAGGCAATTTTGTCCAGCAACAATAAATTACCATCTCATTAACCTGTCACATCATCAGAAAGTGATACAGGTTAACGACATCACACGATAGACACCTCATGGAGAATGACTGCATTCTCCCCACAGATCTAATAAAGTCGCACCTTTTATTAACAACTTCCTAGCTCACGCAATAAATTAGGATGTGGCCGTGTAATCAGCACGTGGAGATAAAACGCTAGAGCCGGTGGCGAACCCCCGGGACTCGTGAATAAATCACTAAATTAACGGCCACTCCAGAAATACGGTCTTCGCGGTTGGATGCAGTCACACCGAAGTCAACATGGACACAGCAACTGAACATTATTTAATAGACGATGTCCTTCTAACGGCTATGGTAGCGGCCCACAGAACAATATTACTCTAGCGGCCAATCTCAACAATCGACGCAGGATATTTATAGTGCTAGTGAAATAATGTTTCTGTTTCTGTTCTGTTCTGTGTGTGCGCAGACGCAAGTGCAGTCTTCATTCCCTTACCCTCATATTTCGATGGGACACCAGACTGACTACGACCTGAAGAAGGATCAATACCGCCAACTTCCAGACTTTTCTAAATTTTCTGAAATTGTGTGAACAGAAAAACTCAGGTATTAATTATGGCCCGATCCGGATATCGAACTCGGGACGGGAAACCCAAGCGCTTAGAGTGCACTTCACACACACTTCAAACTGCGCCGTCGAGGTAGTCAGTTTTTTTTGAGTGAACATTATTATAACACACAATTTACAAGTGTGGTCACATAATTCAACTTAGCTTAAACATGTAGGTCAAAGCATGCAAGTTACGCTACGGTGTAAATGCAGGTCTTTCATTAGCAACACAAAAATAAACATAACCAGCGGTTTTGGAAAGCGGCCGGCGCCGGCGCAAACGTCGACCCTCAACATGAGGCCGATGCGCCGACAACCAATATCAACACCCGCAACAAAACATTTCCAAAAGATTTAGTGGAATTGCATCCTGTTGGTCTAGTGGTTTAACTATTTGTCCGTTAACCTGGTCCTGAGCAAAGAGTAAGTTTCGAATTTTCCGAACATAGATCGCCTTTGTGATCACCAATCAGCATAAGGCATTAGGCAAGGGTGGTGATTAAGCCTAATCCCATCATAGTAGCGACTTGATTTTTATGATGGGAGATTTTGCCCTGCTGCAGTGGGACAGTATATAGGCTGATACTTTACTTTATGAGCGGCGCGGTGGTTATCTTACCATAAGGTCCACATGCTTGTCTGCCTACATTGGGAATAAAATGCTGTTTATACTACATACCTACAGGTATATGTATCGGTAAACATTTACATACCTACAGTTAATTTTAATCACGTCATCTACCAACCATTTTTGGAATTATTTTTGAAATTGTGGATTATTTTTGACTCCTCACACAAAATTAACAAGTAACGTGACCAACTTTGTATTACGTCCTACTGTTTCGACTTCTGATTTTGCTATAATCCTTGCCGTGGTATATAGAACTTACCTGTTTATAAATACCTAGTATAGAAGTTAGATGTAGATAAGTAGATAGATAACAGGTTTGATTTACGTTGTAGGACACCAAAACTAAAAAAGTCAAACAAAACACCCACACAAAGCCGACGTGACTACAATTCAAAATAGAAAGCACCTAATCATTATTAGGAATCGAACCCGGAACCTTTCGGGTAATGAATGCGGGCTCCCAGCCAACGGTGGACGTGTGGCCGGTATGAATGCCTCGCTCGTGTATGGCTTGCATGGCTGTGTATGGAGATTGTTTGCTTACGTAATTTGGTTTACAGAAGTTATTGTCGTTTTTTTTTAATTGGTGCCAAAACTGGAGTCACCGATGTAGGCAAGAAAACTGCCGGGCTGAAGTGGGAATGGGCGAGTCATGTCTGTCGAATGAACCCCGAAAGATGGACTAACATCGTAACCCAATGGTTACTTGATGGACGCCGACAACGGGGCAGACCTAAAAAGCGATGAAGTAACGATCTTAACACCTTTGCAATCGATTGGTCACAGGTGACGATGGATAGAGATCGATGGAGGGACTCGGGGGAGGCCTTTGCCCAGCAGTGGGACAATATAGGCTAACATAAAAAAAAACCACCAGCAACCCGCCTCATACACCAAAGGTCGTGGGTTCGATCCCTACCCTGGACAAACATTCGTGTGATGAACACTAAAAACAAAAACTTAAAAATCTAGTATTTGTTCAGTGTCTGGGTGTAATAATTATGTATTTAGGTAAGTATTATAATATTTGTGTTTCCTCTGTTGTCTGATATGTGTAACACAAAATGCTTAAGCTACTTAGTACGGAGTCAGGTCAATGTATGAGATGTCGTGAGAATAATTAAGTACTCTACTCAATTAAATCTTAACCTAAAGATAAGTAAATACACGTTTCAGGTTATCGGAAGCACGCAGGCGCGTTAACAACATTAACGGGATTATGTAACCGCAAATCAAAAGCTATGAATCCGACGTACTAACTATATTATCTGCGTCGTCGAAATTACTAATTGTAGTATTATGTAAAGTGGATGTAACCGGTGGTATCTAGTCTCCCAAGGCTGTAGTGGTGCGCGGAGGTGGGTGTGAGTTTGTTTGTATCGATGTTTTCAGTTTTTTTATTTAATCGTTTCATTTGCCACATACTGGCTTACAGTTTCTGAAAGTGCCAGACTGTTCATTATGCTTAGGAAAAAGTAAAAACTTAGTACTAAATTATAAAGATTGTCTTCCTGATAAAGTAAAAAGTCCATGGCGGCATGTCGGTCGGTAAAACTGTATTTTGCTTATGTGATTTCTTTCGGCAAAAATACAAAAATTACGAAAAAAATAATTTTACTCCCAATAATAAGAAGAATAGCATCCCTAGATAGATGAACACACGGATCACCTGTTGGTAAGCGATTGCAGCTATTCATGGAGTCACAAGTATGTTGTCAAACTTTTAATGCACTTCTCCCACTCATCACGCCGATGCCCTCACTTACTCAAATACATTTCAGGCGCTGCTTCGCGAGGGTAAAGTCGTAGTTAACGACCCCTAGAGACCCCGACCATAGAGCTACCACGAGCTCACCTAATCGGCCCCCCTATCACCGCATAAGCGTGCAAAGTTCACAGAAAATCAACGTGAAGACATCGCCTCCCGCTGTGTTCTACCGAGCAAGTGAGGGTACGGGAAGCCGAATCCGTGGGTAGGATAGGCTGCGGCAATCGCTTAACATCGGGTGATCCGTTTACTCACCTATCATATGATCAAACAATACTTAGGGTTTCCAAATTGTATTTATAGACTATTCGCATAAAACATCGATATCCAACAAGCCCCATCACTAGCGATTACCATACACGGCACAATTAAACAGGAGCGGCCGGCACGCGACGCCTCCGCGAATGCGTACACTCGGCCCCGCGGTAACCCATCCAATTACAACCACCATCATTAGGACCTACTTTCATTATAAAAAGCATTCCATTAATCAGTTGTATAGCCTTATCTTAGAGAAAAGAAATATCTAGTTGGAAAATAATAGAAGTGGATCGAGCGACCAAGATTTTGATCATAGAAACCCTAATTACTTATATGGTGTTGCCGCCACCAATGAAGGGTCCTTTCGCAAAAAAAGCGCATTTTGAAATTTTTGGAATTCTAAACCAATTAGAAAGAAAACCTACTGCTGTCAAACTACTAATAACAGCGCTATTAAGATCATTTTTCAAACGCTTTTTTATGTGATAGCTAGCAAACGAGCAGGCGGATCACCTGATGGTTAGCACCAGTGGAGTCACAAGTGTCTTTCAGTATGGAATGATGTTTTTATGATCTAAGGGCCAAGGGCTTATCTGGGATGACTGACCTTATCGACCAAGATAGCCTTATAAGGACGAAGTTGCCAAGGACTAAGGAAACACTTAGTGGAGTCTCAAGTGCTCTGCCAACAACTTTAAAACTTTCACTTAAACGTTTCTTCCCCTGCTAAAAGAGTACATAGGCATATTTTTATACACTGAGCCATTAGATGATATACCTAAACAATACGAGAATAGTTTACAGCTTCGTAAACCTTATGGTGTTTACGCGGCTCTCTGTACTGGAGTTAGATTTAATTGTAGACAATTTACGCGGTTTTTATGCCCGAGATCGCCTTGACATGAATCCTAACTAATAATTTGTGAAAGTGTCAGTTTATTAACTCGTTATACTCTTATTAACTCAAGATTAATTAAGCTACATAAATTAATCGGTTCGGGTTAATTCTGAAACGTGTAACCATGGTTTTGGTGGTCTCGTTACCCTGTTATAGGGTTGTGTGTGAAGGTCAGAGAGTAGTCACTTCATTGTTCATTGTAGCGTTAGCTCAATATAATAAAAAATAATTGTAACTACCGATATTCTAGTATTGTCACGTGTCACTAGTAGTATTGATATTATCGATAGTGTAACATTCGATACTAAACATATTTTTACAATATCGATAGTCATAGTATTGCGTCATACTATTGCGCTTTTCAATACTGTCGATATCTTGAATAGTTTTCAGCAACACAAGTGCATTTTCTATTAGTTTTCCCCTGAGATACAGGGTTTTCCAAGTTCAAGCACCCAACTAAAAATAGCTTCTTTCTATATTTTCCAATAAAATTTATTATAATTATTTATTGTAGTTACCGGACTACCCAAATCCATAATTCTGGTCTAAGAAGCGTATTTCAAGAGGGCGTTCTTTCCCACTAAGGGAAACACTGGCCTCAGCCCCAAAGTGCCTCAGCGCACCCCCAGTTCTGAAGCGAAGCCTTTTGACGCAAGAACGCGTGTCGAAATTCTCTCAGCATTTCTCTCAACATAAATACGTCCGTAGGCAAATCCTATTTCAATGATAGGATTATACAAACCACACCACTAATCCTAGCCTTTGTAACATCGTCTATCTTTTTGTATCTTACAACACCCACCCACATTCATAGCTATACATGACACAGTAGGGAAGTTGACAGTGAAGTGACTGAGGTACTTTAGTGATTTATTTGACAAAAGAAGAAAAACTTAAGAAAAGTAACACAATAACTAACGTAAAACCAAACTAAGAAGTAGGTATTTAATAAAAAATAAAACAGTCAGTCGCTGTCGCTAGTGCCCAACATTTCGACTAAGTCGATCGTCTTCGTCAAAACTAAGAGGAGGCCGTGATCGTGACTGTTTTGACCGTGTGAGAGTCATGCTTTCGCACGGATGGGCCAGCTAGATCGGAGTGATACCTTGGCTTCACAGAAAACTAACGTGAAGCAACGCTTGCGCTGTTTTTCGTCGAGTGAGTGAGGAACCACAAAGAGGGAGTCACTTTTGAGAAAGGGGGGTTATAAGGTTGACTGCGCTCCGTATTGCGGATGTCTATTGCCGGCAGCAATCGCTTACCATCTGCAGACTTGTTCATCTGGCACTTTTCACATAAAAATGTGTCCCGGTGGCTTTTAGGCTAGAAGTAAAACAAATTTTTATGAGTTTTATTTTCGCAGACCCTTGTAAACTTGCCTCTCTGTCCTTCCGTGGATTGTGCCTAAGCCATACAAAGCGGCATCGAAACGCCTCAACGTGTGTCCGTGAACAACAGTTCCATACAAGCCTCTTACTGTTTATGCGTTGCACACTTAATGCCGAACCATACAAATCGTAAAACGACTAGAGGACATACATCGATTAAACTTTAAGATTTAGTTAATTGTGTAAATAAATATAAGTCAACATCATAGAACTAGAAATATTCTTTATGCAATTTAAGTAATTAATGTCAAATATGTACTTTGTAAGGTGCCTCACATCACATTTGTCCACCTGAATTTCAAAGAAATTATGAATTGTCTCTCACCGTTACCACTTCAAAAAAATGGGAGAAGATCGTGCGGTAGTGAAAGCGTACCTGGATATCTAAATGGTTGAAGGTTATCCGGCCGTAGTTCATAGAAGTATCGCTGGAGCTATTAAAAAAGAAAACGCACGCTTTTTGAATCTCGCTATTAGCCATTTCACAAAGAAACGAAGTCATCGACTCACCCACTACTTAAACATGTATATCTCTATGAGCGCTACAGTTTGTATGTGGCGAGTGCAACGCTCAGCTGTTTGTTAGTATCGAGGCCTCGGGTCAATGACCCGCCCACAGATGGCGGTACAGAAGGGATGGGGAGTGTTCTGCCTGTTTGTTGCTGTTTATTTTATTTAATAAAGCACATAAGATATTTGAGCTAACTGTCCCCATAATTTACCTGTAATTATGGGGACAGTTGAAATGAAATGAAATTAAAGGAAATAGTTTATAAATTGCTCTCTTTTAGTTAGCTCTATTACATCATGCAAAGAAATACAAATACAATAATTGCTTATCAGAACCAGGCCGTGATCTCGGGGTCGAGCAAAAGTATGTATGTTTATGAAATTTCGAACTAGCTCGGGTTTGTGATCACCAATCCGCATTAGGCAAGCTTGGTCATTAAGTCTGACCTGATTCCTATGATGGAGGCCTGTTCCCTGCAGTGGGGCGGCAGCATATAGGCTGATACTTTATATAAATAGAGGTTTGGAGTCAATTCCTCCAAAGATTCTAGTCCTCACAGGATACCGGACGCTTAATCGGGGGAAGGGGGTTAAAGAATGGCAGCGCACTTGTGAGTCTACTTGTGTTGGTGTCAATAGGCGGCGGCAATCGCTTACCATCAGGTGATCCGTCAGTTGATCTGCCACCTATCACAAAAAAAAAATATGCGTCCCTATACTAAACAAGGTATATCTGTGAACACTTACATCCTTCTAACCTATACCTATACATACATATACCTTGTTTAGTATAGGGAGGGACAATCACAAAAGTATAAAACTAAATCCCTCAATACCATTTGTCCCTTCTGTACCGGCATACTCCAGCCGGCGTAGCAACACGTCGAGTAGTTCGGTAGTCGGTCGGCGCATTGCGCAAGCCCGGTTCGATTCCAGTCAGGCCATAAAATTAAATAAATTCAGATAACATCTATCACTGATCCCAAAAAGTAATTACTTAGCTCAAGAACTAAGGTATCACAACACAATAAAATACAAATATATTTTTTTATCTGGTAGGTGGCAGGCTGGCCAATGGATCACCTGATGGTAAGCGGTGGCCGCCGCTCATAGACACCCGCAACACCAGCGAAGTCACAAATGCGCTGCTAACCTTTTATTCCCTTTCCCCTGGAACCGTAACCTTTCTGGTGTAGCTGCTGTCCATAGGCGGCAGTGTTCACTTACCATCAGGTGACCCGCTTGCTCGTTTGCCTTCCTACATCATAAAAAAATACAAATGTGAAAATGTGTATCCGAATTCAGAGGTCGATGTGTAATCTTATATTTATTTATAACACCCAGCTACTGAACAAACACAGGTGTTTCCCCATGAATGTTTTTCCAGGGCGAGAATCGAACCCAAACCGCTGGAGCGTGAGGGTAGCGTTACTACTGAGTGCTCAGGTCAGTAGGGCCAACATAAACAACATTATTCTTGTTTACGTCCAACTGCCTTTGTAGGTACAGACAGCAGATACACATGAGCGAGCAAGGTTGTCAAAAAAACATATACACTTCAATCATTACAAATATACTGACATCTAAGAAGTAATTTTCACGTCGACGTCAAATTCATCAAGACGTGTCACAAAATATGTATTTTGTGGACATGTGTTCTTTAACACACAACTAAATAAAGTCTTGTTCTAAATTCAAAAATAAGTGAATAGCGATTGCTATGATATCACTGGTCTCATTCAAACGTTCATAAGTAAGTACCATCATGAGAGTAGAAAACTTTTGAAGTTAACGTCGACTCGAAACGACTTTTGTTCCTGACTGTACGAGGTAGCTGAGTTAGATAGGTAGCTTCATAGGTGTTCGTTAAAGAAGAGAGACTTATGAAGATTTATTTATAAGATTGCTAAGGAGGTTAGAATTAATCGAAAGAGCGAGTATTACCTTTTTATAGACGCACTCCCAAAAATCAAAACTCAAACCACCGCCACGGTTCGCTCAGCACACAACAAAAAACAACAATGGCCGCTTGTCTTTCTAACCGATTGCTCATAACGAAAACAGCTTAACGATCCCAAAAATAGACTTAAATTGTAAATAACAACCGGCGCCGGTCAATAGAACCGTCGTTACGGGCAACTTCGGATTGTCAACCCATAAAAGGGTGTCAGTATCGTTATTTTTATCATTGTTAACGGATAAATATCATTATTATTGTCTATCGGGAGGTTTTAATGGGGTCATTACGAAGGCTGAGAGGACTAAAAGTTTTGCCACAATTAAATGCACGGCAGTAAGAGATCTTCGACATCATACAAAATCACACTGTACGCCGTTGAATTTTCGTCGTTTTTTTGTGATATAGAACACCTGAAACCCCAGTGGTGTCAACAGTGCGCTGCTTACTTTTTAACCCCCCTTCCCCTGGATAGGGCCTCCGATACCCTCTCTCACGCAGCGAAACACAGCGCATGCACTGCTTCACGCTGGTTTTCTGTGAGGACGTGGTATTACTCCTGTCGAGCCATCCCATTCATGCCGAAGCGTGGCTCTCCCACTGTTATGTAGCACGAATAACACCCTTTTAGCATGTTAGATTATTATAATAACTTTCTTTCTTCATCTTGGCCCTAGTGTATGAGTACAGTTAACAGCAAAAGTAGATGATCAAAATCTCTACCTACTCACTACTGAGCGCAGTTCGCGTTAGTGTATGGTGTCAAATTCATACAGTTCTGACGCAAACTCCGTATAACCTCAAAGTGATTCACACAGTTCTGACGCAAACTCCACTCAATAGTGAGTATAGAGTTTTTGGTTTGTGTATCTACTTTTGCTGTTGACTGGACTCCAAGCTTATAACCAATACTTTACTCTCCAGTTCTCTACACTGTGACTTATCCAACTGGGATAGAAAGGCCCCTTTATGAATTTTTATTGTTTTCATCCCGAAGTGAAGGAGGGTTAATGGTTTTTATGAACTGGTATTTATTGGATTAGAAGTAAGTTGAGTTGCGCGTTATACATTTTTATGAAGAATTCTCTTAAGGGTGATGGAAATTGCGAAGTTTCACTTTTGAGTGCTTTTGATGTTGAAGGTGTTATGTAATCACCAAAATGTTGGTTTTCTTTTCTTATCGAGTCGGCTGTTAGGCCGTTAAAATGTATGTATGTATGTATGTAAAAACAATGTACCTATGTATGTAAAAACAATGTATGTATGTATGTAAAAAAACGTTTTAGTAAGTACTATTAAAACATTTTTTTATAATATTTAGAAGAATGATGTCATTTATTAAGTAGTTATATTATTAAGTAGTTTTGCATAAAACAATGTTTAACCATCTAGTGTATTTGGTTGTCTACGCCTTTTCTAGAAAAAAAAACGTATATCCTCCTAATTTGCTCTTAATTTTTTTATGTAGCAGATGAGCAAACGGATCACCTGATTGCCGCAGTAGTTTAACGTTTAAACATTGGCCGTCATAGCCGAAATATTATCAGCCAGAGGATATTATTGCTAATATTGGTCACTATAAACAGTTTTAGCAATGCCCACTCCCTATTAGCCGAAGCTTGTAGCCACAAGTGCCTCCATATCAGGCGTGGTGGGTCACAGGCCAGAGGCCAGCTTATCGCGCCGGCAGGAACCGGTTCGAAAAATGGCCAATTTATCGACTGGAGCAAGTAGGTACCTACCGGTATTGTACGTAGGTGATAACCCTTGCCTGATATCCAGGTCAGACATAAGCTGTTTCTATTACTCATTTCGTTTTTAGGAGCTGGTAACTGCTTACTTACTCCACTGGGTCAGCGACCCGAACTGAGTCTTGCCTTCTGAAACATGAGGACGCCCGCCATTTTGGTCAATCCTGTACTAAGAACTTCTTGCTAGTCTGGAGTTCTCGCAGATCATTCTCGAATAGATAGGTAGTAATAAATTCGACCGCCCTGGCCGGAAGACTGTTTTGCCGCTGGGATGAAGCTTAGTTAGGTATGCTGCCCCCTTAATCTAGAATGTGCCGACCCCCGCTACAGACCAGTGCAGTGACGCAGTGGTAAGTATTGATGCCTACTTCTTTTGATCCTGGATCCCCCCCTCCCCCATGGATGAAATATACGCCTCCCCCGTTCTCACTACGCTATGCTACTGTAGGGATTGTAGCTCAGTGGAAAAGAACATGCGTAAGCCGAGATGAGATCCAATCCGAGCATGCACCACTAGATTTATAAAACTATGTGCATCCATCTGTCAAGTGACATCGCAAGAAAACCTAAATGTTTCGGATAGTTTTGGAGTTGGTAACTCCAAAATGATTTAGCTAGTGAGTTTCCCTTAACGTCGTAAGGCCCATAAGCCTTTTAAAAGGCATAAAACAATTGATTTTTCATTATGTCTGCTGTCTGGGCGTTACGACGCTATCACGTAGGGTCACGAATGTCAGACAGCAGTCGCTTCGTTGAAATATAAGAGACTTGCCAAATCCTGAATCATTAACCAAACCTTTAGCTTTGGAAGGAACCTGGAATGACACGCTGATTATGACAGTCTCTCTTAGGTTAGCAGTCCCACGAGTGACAGGTGGTCCTAAACTACTTTCCTAACCGCAGTTTCTACTCCATGACAATTGTAATTACCTCGACTAAACTCCAAAGGTACTAAGAGTATTTTTTTCAACAAAAAACGTTAACAGTCCAATAAAAGAAACCCAACGAAAAGAAAACAAATCCAGTTTATTCTGGTTCATGGCTTCTAAAGTTTTTACCATGATTCGCCATCAAATCAGAGCGACAAATCAGTCGCGACAGTGACGTGTCAATCGAGCTCGGTCTCGTCACGCCAGCGCTGGGTTGCCACCTTACTATTTTATGAACAGACTCACACATCAAAGTATAGAAAGTGGTCGAATTTCTTCTGAGATGTCATTAAAGTTTGTTCATAAAATCTGTATTATGGTGAGCATTGAATTTATTATTAATAATGAAAATAGCAGTCTCTGCAGGTTTTCTAGTAGCCTTTTAGAAGCACTACCTTGCGGCAATCTCCTGATTAGGTAAGTAGGTATATTGCGCTTTTTTATTGTTGCCTTTTCCTATTCTCGTATTCCTCATTTGGCTGAGGGTCGTGCTTCCTCCCGTGGAGGCTGAATTGGTCCTTTGTGATAGTCCTCCATTTATATCATTCCTTTGCTATGTGTAGCATCATGCATCTTGGTGTCCAGCGTTGAACGCATTTGGCCTAACTAATTTGGTTCTAGAGTTGTCTATTCTTTTCGTGGTTATTAGAGCAGGCAACACTGGACCCTCCTTTGGACCCTCACTTTGATGGCCTGCGTAAACCGGCCGATTTTCGCTGCCTCGCTTTTACGATGTCACAAACGTCACTTGATTGATAATATATTATCTACCAACTTACTCTTGCATTTACAAAAAAAAGAAAACTTATAAATTTCGTCTCTATCTCTTTGCAATAAAGTTGAAGGTTAATTTTGTTGAGAGAATATAAAAATGTGGTTGGGCTAAACGGAGCCCCCACTAGGGAAATGAGACTAGTTTGGATGAGGCATAAAAAGGAAATAAAGAGGCGATAAAAAGGTGAAAGTTAGGGCGGTTCACGAGAGTGATAAGAGCTCTTGAGTTGCGTGCGACCGGCAAACACGGAGGAGTGCCTATACGTGGCTACTGGGGTTTACAATGGCCTACTATGTATAATGTTTTGATGTAAGCAAGCGTACATAATCGTGTTCAATGGGGAATATCAGGCAAAGTACACTAGATGGTGTAGTGTGGGACTTAAGTCCTACTTCAACATGACGTCATCATGTCTAAAAATAACATATAGGAGTTAACTTCACTGCTTACTTGGCAATATTATAAGACAAAATACCGTGACCGTAAGATATCATATCTTCACTGACGGGAGAGATAATATTATGATACCGGCATGAATGGGCTGGCTCGACCGGAGTTGGTATACCACGGCCTCACAGAAGACTGGTAAATGCCGGAATAAAACGGCGCCGAATGAGTGAGGGTACCGGAGACCCAATTGAGGGAAAAGGGGTTAAAGGTTGGCAGCGCACTTTGAGACTCTACTGGTGTTGCACGTGTCTATGGGCGGTGGCAATCGCCTACCATCAAGGTGATCCGTCTGCTCGTCTGCTACCCATCACATAAAAAAGTAAAATTAAGTTCCCTACATAGTAATCGGGTTTTCCTGGAACCTGACCCCAGCGCATGCTGGGCAGCTGCCCAACCTTGCCCCCCAACCCCTCGCCCTGGGTACGCCCATGAATGCGACCACTGCGGGTGTATCTAGGATAAAATACCCATTAACACAACTAACATTAACTAGGAAATTATCGCAAACAATACTTAGGGAACAGATAAGACAGTTAACACTTAACACATGTGGTAATTATATTCCCATTAATCTTAGGTCTGGAACTAGGCTAATGGTGCGCCTGATGGCCTATTAATGACCTGTTGTTAGTCTAATAAAGTTATATTATAATTTTAATGAGTTTTGAAAGATAAAATATGAATTAACACCGGCTAAGTGTGAGTTGGATTGACTTTCGCTACAGCTGAAAGAAGCTGTACTGACGATAGGAGAGGCACGCTTCGGCATGAATGGGCAGGCGCGACCAGTGATACCACAACCTCATATACAACTGACGTGATGCTGCACTTGCGATGTTTTTCAGTTTCACCGAGTGAAACTGAAAAACAGAATACAGGAAGCCCAATCAGAGAAAAGGGGCTTAAAAGGTTGGCAGCGCACTTGACTCCATTGGTGTTGAAATAGAAAAAAAGTAGTATAGCGGGTATTTGTGGGTGGCAATTGCTACGATCAGGTGATTCGTCTGCTCGTTTGCCAACTATTAAAACAAAAAACTGTAAACCTTTAATTTTTTATCACCTTGAATCACATCTTAACGCAATTTTATGAAAATGCGGTTTGCATCCTTTGGTGTAGCTGATGCCCATGGACGGCCGTGCTCACTTACCATCAGGTGACTCGCTTGCTCGTTTGCCTTCCTATATTATATTACAAAAATAAACAACAAAACTTCGAAATAGGTATTTCCTTTTGAGTTACGGAACCCTAAAACGCTTATTAGGTTTAACGATTATTAAATGATCCAGCCGCAGGATTAAAATAGTTAATTTGTGTTTATCCTACTTTAACTAGGTACTCGTGGAATTAATTGTGCGGAAATTAGAGTGTCCTAAATTAAGTTATCTAATTGGCAGTGGTTAATTGGTTTGTTTTCATAAAGGACTAGCTTTGTTTTTTTAGTTTGCAGCATTGCCTAAGAGTACTAGATGATTTCTTTTTACAATTTTTATATACCAACAACAAATATAAACCAGTAACAAATATATCTGAGCGGACAAAAAGTCAAAGAAAACAATACACTTCGATCGTCACAAAAATACTAACGTCTAATTAGTAATTTTCACGTAGGTGTACAATTCGTCAAATATGACGAATCATGATTTGTTGTAAGTTAAAAACCTTCATGTTTTTTGTAAAGTAAAGTAAATTATCAGCTATTATTAGATTTTATAATATAGACGAGGCCTAACTTTTATATTACGGGTAATCAAAATAAGTAAATTTTAAGATTCTGATCAATTTTGGAGGTACCTATATGATACTACTGACATTTTTATGAGAATGACCCATTTAAGTTTATTTTTGCAACAAATATTTAAGTATGCCAAACATCCTTGAATATATTTATTAAACCTGTCTTTTTATATGATATACTTACTAGCGGCCGCCGCGACTTCGTACGCGTGTAGTTAATTATTGACACTTACCGTCATATTTTGGACAATCCACACAATATATTATTATAAATTGTAGCCTATGTGTTAATTCTGATGTATAAGCTATATTGTGGTAAGTTTCATTCAAATCCATTCAGTAGTTGTTACGTGAAAGAGTAACAACATCCATACATCCATACAAACTTTTCGCCTTTATAATAGTAGTAGGATGACGTCATAGGCTTAGTAGATAATTTACGGGGTCGCCACATCAGTCACGACCAGGTGTGTTCCCCTCGTAAAACGGGACTCGACAAGGATTCTACAACTAGATTTAATAAGGCCATAAAATATGATAATATAACAAAATTATATGAGCTATTTGGTAGACGAAAGGGAGGTTCAAACGACGTATTTTTATGTCTCTTTTTATAGTCACCCTTACCTTAGTAGACAATTTAAATAGTTCAAAAATACCCAATGAACGGAGTAACTATATTACACAAGGTGTATCTTTGAACATTTTACCACGTGTCCTACGAACCATTTTGAACAACATAACATTTAGAAATTGATCGATAATATTTTTTAGACTCCCCATACAAAATTACCAATGTCTCCCCATAAGAATGTTGTTCAGAATGGTTGGTAGAACACGTAGTTAAAGGGATGTAAGTGTTCGCAGATACAAACGAATTCGTTTGTCCAGGGTGATTTGTGTTTCCTCTGATGTCTGATATCTGTTACACCAGTGCTTAAGCTAAGTACTTAGTACGGAGTCAAGTCATTGCAATGTACGTGATGTTGCGTGACCTTACTTATCTATCAATCTATCAACTGTGGGAGAGCCACGCTTCGGCATGAATAGGCCGGCTCGACCGGAGTTACCACAGCCTCACAGAAGACCGGCGTGAAGCAGTGCATCTGCTGTGTTTCGTCAAGTGAGTGAGGGTACCGGGGGACTTGGGGGAAAGAAAGCTTAAGGTTGTCAGCGCACTTGTGACTCTAGTGGTATTGCAGGTATTTATGGGCGGCAGCAATCGCTTCGATCCGTCTGCTCGTCTGCCACCTATAACATAAAAATAAACTATTATCAAGAAGAAATTTACGACGAGTATTGCTCAAGAGAAAGCTGCATGAAATCCTAGATTCCTCATCAATTTCAGCGTCAAATGGTAAGATGCGCGTGCGCTTCCGCGTGGCGTATTTATAGCGGCCGTCCTGCGGCTTGACTCGCTGCCAGATATTGCGATTTTGTATTAATTCCGCCGAATGTATGTTAACTACCCGCACGTGAGCTACACGCCTCATAATCGAGAATCGGGAGCGTTGCTTGAGGCGAAGGGTAAGGCACACTAGAGATAGGGTAGGCGCAGTAGCTAACGACAACTAATAAACGCTTACGAGTCAATACGGATAGCTAAGATACGGTTCAGTAGAATCGTATCTTTTTCCAATAACTGCGGATCGTCAGAATCATGTAAAAGTAAAAAAAAGTAAATTTTTATTTTACCCCTTTCACAAACATAATTATCAATTATATCAACATCAAAGGTCAAATCGGTATGACAAAAAGGATAAGTTCAGCTTTTGCTGCCACAAGAGAGTACAGTTGTGGTACAGTTCTCTTGGACCATGTGCTACTTTTTGGTCTGTATTTCTATACAGATTCGAAAATAGGAATATTCGAACACTTGGTTAACGCCAAAAGGCGGCCACATTAGCGCTAGCAAAATTTTCGACAGCAAAAACTGACCAAAAAATATTAAATGATTGTTGGATTAGTATGAGTGTTCACCGTAACCAGAGGTGGTCAGATTCGCTCCTACGACTTCTCTTGAGATGCGTTTCAATCCACTACCATCGTTGCAAAGTATAAAGGTACCTACTCTGAATGCATTAACGGCATAGATACGAATAGCAACGTAGCACGCTTTCGCCCGAGGCCAGGGCTGGCGGCCCTTCTACTGTGCGAGGGCACCGTGTTATGGCCATGCTATTGAAAGTCGCCACCATAGGGCGATGACACACCTAGACGCAACTTCTAAAGGGCCCATAAACCCACGACTCATGTTTAACGATCCGTCGCTTTAGGCCATAGTGTGTTAAAATCATAGTGTGAAATTTTTATTAATTGAAAACGTTAACAGAGATCTCACATCACACCGATCGTAACGATATTCAGGGCCTCGTTTCACCACCTCTGAGTAAAGTGTCAAGTAATTTACTCTTTAATTAAAGTGGGTTCGGAGAAAAATTTTGAAAATTGGTCCCTGGTATTTGTATTGAAAAAAATATTACAAGTAAATTACTTGACACTTTACTCGTAGGTGGTGAACGAGGCCCTCAGAATCATATTCATATCGTTTAGGGCCTTGTTCACCATCTCTGCGTAAAGTGTCAAGTAATTTACTCCTCAATTTAAGTGGGTTTGGAGGAAACTGGCCCCTGGTCCGCGGCCTTGTTAACAATTTAAATAATTTATTCAATACAAAGACCAGGGGCTAATTTTCTACGAACCCACTTTAATTCACAAGTAAATTACTTGACACTTTACTCGTAGGTGGTGAACGAGGCCCTCAGAATCATATTCATATTGTTTAGGCTATTCAGCCAGTGGAAACTGGCATCAAACGAGAAACAAAATGCCATTTATGTTTTTGTTTTAATGTTTACTTGAGTTGCTATAACCCATCCGTCACCATAAGCAACAAATGATTTTTTTTTCTCGTTCGTCATCAGTAGAAATGTAGACAGATGTGACAACTGGAAATAAGGCATAGAAATGAGCAAGAATAAGAATTGTCGGTTCAAATGTAAGCATACGCCCGTGGCCTAAACTTTTTTAAGCCAGTCACTCAACATATCCATGATAATGGTGTAACCGTACCCCGGGTCCCATAGCGACACCTTTAGATGCAAATAACACGTTGATATGGTTTTGTTTTCCTTTCTTTCTATACCTAGAAAGAAAGGTAATTGACCTTAGAGAAAATTTACGCACTTCAGTTTACAACCTAAACTATTTTTACTCGTAACGTTGTGTCGTAATAAATTAGTGACTTCCACTTGTTTTTACGTGTGAATGGCGATAATAATATTACGAACCATCTGTAGAATGTGCGGTAAACAGGACGATTAAACGCCCACGCGGTCGATCACCCGACGGCTCTGGACTCGTCTATGTTGACGGGATACTAGAGATCTTTCTGGAATAATCCCTTTAAGAACTGAATAACGTTTTTACATTAAGCAGACAAATAGCAAACGACACAAGTACCTAATGAAAATAATAAAAATATATGCATCAGACAATCACACCAATCAACCTGGTCTCAAACTAGGGTAACCCCTGTACTATGAGTTGATAACATCGTCACCTGATGGTGACAATGTGGAATGGAAAGCATTTTATCGTCGTACGATCCAATAAAAATAAAACAATTGCATTTCCATTGTGTCTGCTATCTGAACCTTACGATGTTATGTAAGAGGTAGCAGACGAGCAGACATATCACCTGATTGTAAGCGAGTGCTGCCGTCCAAAGGCTCTATATCTATGGAGTCACAAGTGCAGCACCAATCTTATAACTCCCCTACTGCCGATTGGGCCTTCAGTTCCCGAAACACGGTGCAAGCGTCTTCACGCCGGTTTTCTTCTGTTGACTGATCTACAGGTAAGTATAAAAGCTGCGCACGAGCAAGTGTGGAGTAGCCGTAATAGTAATCTACATCTGGGTAAATAGCATGCGCCTTACACGAGCGCCCGGAGCTGTGTGCTCAGTAACGAAAGCACGGCTTGTTTCTGTTAGGTTTATTAAATAGTAGCTGCGTTATTCATGGAATAAAAAAGTGACTCTGTATTGTATATGTGTGATGTTAGCATATAAGTTGCTTTATAATCAATACACGTAGTCGCTATTCAGAATTAGCCCTGCTCATTTTCTCCAAACATTCATCATTCATATTATGTGATATGGATTTGGCCCTGGAATCTTTTTGGATTCCTCATATGATTTTCTTCTATGAGAGAGTATTTTGCCAGAGTCAAAAGAGAATAATTAATTAAGTGGACAGAAAAAAAAGTTAACAGTTGAAACCCAGTCCGGGGAAAAAAGTTTCAAGGTTAACAACACACTTATTATGACTCCACTGGTCTTAAAGGTGTCCATGAGCGGCGGCATTCGCTCACCATCAGGGGATCCGTCTGCTTATCTGCCACCGATTACATAGAAAATGTGTTCCATTTAAGCTGCCCGATGCACGGAAGCGCTCGTCAAAAGTTGTTTTCCACTAGTTCCTTACGCAACAATTTGCATGGTATGAGGTGTAAAGGTTGTGGTATCGATTATCTGGGCCCGGAGTTACCACACTTGCCGGTGCTGATGCGTTTATATAAGTGCTGGTGTTGCTATGGAATAGTACCTAAGTAGTGACGTGGAATGGACTTGATAATAACAATAGACTAGCATAACTATAGTAATAGAATAACGCTTTTGATATACTGAAAACCATAGAGATATAGGTAATTTTTATTTTTGGTATAGCAATTCTTTGCAAAGTGCAATATTTACTTAACCATAGAGACACTTTCGACAAAAATAACAATTATAAAGTTGTATGCAATATTATTATTCGAATTTTCAAAATAATGGTTGTAGAACTCGTGGTTAAAGGGATGTAGATGTCCGCAGGTACATCCTGTGCTATTCCTAAATTCCATAATTGAATAAGTAGTCCTTTGGAAAATAATTATGACATGATCACAGATTTATGCAAAAAAAAAATGCAGCTGTGATGTTATTCAAGCCATAACTCCATAACCACGCTTTTGCTACCGCGGGCTGCTACTTGTGCCCATTATTTTTTTTGGGGGATAGTGTCCCCATTTTGGGACATCACTAGTCGTAATTCATAGAGCGCTGGCGAACAGATAAATCGCTAGGGCTGCTCTGCCCAATTTATGCCTTGGTAAATAAACATCGGCGTTGCCTCACAGCTATACGATACAGAAATAATACTTTGATGGGGACGGCGTGCAAAGGCAAGGAACCAGTTTAAGATTAAAAAATTGTAAATGAATAAATAAAATGCGCCAGACAATCACACCAATCAATCTGGTCTCAAACTAGGGCAACCCCTATACAATGAGTACCAAATACGAACTGGGGGCGTTGACCCAGAACACCCAGACCCAAGCCACTGCGCCATCGAGGTCGTCGAATACCTAAAACCGTCATACTAGCGATGACATGATTTCTATGATGGGGGCCTAAGTAATTCTGCTCTGTAGTGGGACAGTTTGTAGGCTGATACCTAAGACATCTGGATGGGCGCATGTCACTGGCGATCGATCTAAGATAATGAGGAGAATGTCCACGTTTCGCAGTGGGTGTCGCACTTTAAAGCGACAACTGAGCTTTGGTATATAGGGTAAGAGATCAACATGAACCCTGTTAGGACACAGCAATAATATTAAAACTAAAATTAAAACTAGGTATAGAGCTTGTTATAAATATTTCGTTGCTATTTCTTTATTGGTTGTTGTTGTGGTAACAGATATTTGTGTTGGGTCTGGGTGTTTGTAGTTCCTTCGTTGTTTCTGGTTCCCATAGTACAAGGGAAATCCTTAGTTTGGAACCAGGACAATGTATGTGATGTTGTCTCAATTTATTTATTTATTTATTATTTGGTCACTTATTGCATAGCACTATCCCTCAATGTTAAATGTAACGATGAAGCAAAGGGCACGCATCGAACCCATTGCTTTTACGGATAGCCTTGACTGTTCGGTGTTAGTACTAGTACGCACTCGGCAACATAAACAGCTACATTGTCTACCAGTAAGTGTGTCTTATTGCTTAAGAAATAAGACTTAAAATCCGGAAAATGAGTAGCTACTTTAGTAGTTGACTGTACCCTAGCTGTAGTTGCTACTTCTCTGTGACACATGACCAAAGAAAATGCCCAAATTCTTAAACCTTTTTCCACTGTGAAAGAGAGTTGAATTTTTTCTTTTTGGTAGTTTTTTTAGCTTTAAATTCTAGTTATTGTTTTCTCGTGTTTCCATATTATTTTGTCCCATTAATAAATAAATCATTATAAATACGAGTAATTCACATGGTTGGAATTAAAGATCTGTTCTCACTACCATTTTCATCACCTTCTTGTTCGTTTTCCCATCAAAATGTCACATTTGTTCGTAAATTAACAATTATTGATTGCATCGGCGTGTGACGTCACTCGCAGCGGGCACGGAAAGTCCCCCACACTTATGTTTTAGGCGACAATGCCATTCAAGATATGCCATAAAAAAGTATAAAAATAACATGTTTCAAAACACATACAAATCACTCAAAGAACAAAACTTATTAAGCAATAAAACTTTATCGAAGCATAACTTAGTCACAACAAAGTCGAGTTTATTAACGAAAATAGAGAAAACTATGATGATACAATTCCAATCTTAAAACCGTTAGCATAGGGTGTAAAATACACATAGGATTATAACAAAATGCTATAGCGTTATACTATTTTCTAAATGGATGTAGATTTTAATTTTTTGGTCGTAAAGTATAGGCTACTAGGGTTGTCAAAAACTTAAATTGTTAGCTCACTATTTAAATTACTTTTTACAATAATACATTCACTATAGGTATAGGAATCCTTTTTTGATGAATTATAGTTGATTGACGATATTATTATTTTTTGTTGCGATCAAAAAACATAACATTCACAATACGAGTAGGTACATTAATTTAATCCTAATGAAAAGTTAAGGTTTAGGTCTAAAACGAAATGAAAACCAAATTCTTCATCAAATGTACATAATGTAGGTAAGTAGTTAGTAATTCCACATCAGACTTGTAATTTACTAGGTTTGTCATAGAGCGGTGGCAATCCTTTATCTTCAAATAATGAATCAGCTCGTTGCCATATATCACAAAAAAATACCTACATAAGTAATTTTTTTCAATCATTTCACCTTTTTGTTGGAGCTCGGGGTACGCTTAAGACCTTAGACCATAATTCAGGATTTGGGGATATTTTTTTTCAGTATTAAGAACTAAATAAAAATAAACAAAGCGATTATTTATTTCCCAACCCTAGCGATATTTTAGTGTGGGCTGATCTATAATGATGCCCCTCGGCCGCGCTCGCATAATTCGACCATATATCGGAGGATTTCATTGGGTTTTATTGCCATAGCGTCGTTTATGGCGTTTTTGCCCATAACGCCATACGTCTTGCGCAAGTGCCGATACCTACTTATGGACGCAATATGAATAATGTTTATCTAAGGCTAACTCTATGCAAGTGTAAACAACAATTAGGTAATAAATAAACTTTCAGTCTTTCTAATGTTAGAATGACCAATTGAACATAACAAATAATATGGATTTGAAGACTGCCACCACTATAATATTGTGGAGTGGAGACCGCGTCTTGGTAAACGTAGTGTAGGACGACCTCAGGCCAGATGGAATGACGATCTGCGCAAGAGGGCTAGCTGGAGCTGGAAGCGAGTAGCCGAAGATCGATCAAAGTGGCAAGCATTTGGAGAGGCCTATGTCCAGCAGTGGACTGCAACAGGCTGATGATGATGATGATGATGATGACTGCCGTCTCATCTTCCTCCAGGGGTAGCTTACATAATATTTGACATTCATAAATGTTCTATAAGGGCTTCAATTGAATAAAGAATATTTTTATTTCTAGGTACTTCTCCTTAGTTTAGGTGTTTAGTAAAATTGAGTTGTTCATGAGCCGTGTGGTCATCGGGTATCGTGTCTAAAGGATTACTATATATTTGGCTAAGCCTGACATAATCCGTACATACTACAGACCCTATCCGACTTTGCACAAGCGTACGTGTGTTTGCTCGGTCTGCGCGGGCGCAACAGACCTTGTAATTCATTTGAGTAACGACTTGGTTCTCAAACTTTTTGGGAAATGTTTTTATTATGATATAGTGGGCATGGATCATGGATCTGATGGTAAGCGATTACCGCCGCCCAAAGACACCCGCACTATGATGCCACTATGATGGACACTAAACGTGCATGATTGGTCGGAATTGGCACAGGACCGAACAAAATAGCGAACTTTGACGTCGAAGGCCAAGACCCACCTTGAATCATTGAGCCAGTGTAGTAAGTAAGTAAGTATGGACCACCGCACAAACAAGAGGAGCCAAAATGCGCTGTCGACCTTTTCAAAAAGAATACGCTCGTTTTATATAAAAGTTATATACTTAGTTAAAGTCTATTCTTTATGTGATTGCTGGCAAACGAGCGCAACTTATCAACTGACGGACCGCCGCCAACGCCACATACACAACGCAACGTCAGTAAAGTCACGAGTGCGCTGCCAACCTTTGAACTGCCCTTCCCCCTGAATTGCTCTTCCGATGTTCAGCAAAACATAGCGCCGAGGTGTGATTCCGGTCGAGCCGGTCCATTGATGCCGGAGCGTGACTTTCCAACGGCAATAATTTATATGCTCTCATTGGATTTGCGTTAGCCTTTCCATAATAATAATTGTGTCTCAAAGGGACCTACGTGTTGGTTCTGTATCCCCACGCACGCCTTTTAAATGGACCGGCCTACGCGCCATGTTTTTCCCGCAAGAGAGATAATTACATAGTAATAAAAAAAAACTTTTTTTACAGTATTCGGACCACACCAGAAATTGTTTGCCGATCCCAGGTCTAAAGCGTGCGTGAGTGCGTGACGCTCGGCGTTTAATCTATGACGCACACTTTGGGAACCACTGGCCTTCTGCTCAGCATTGTCACGTCTGATGTGTTTGTTTGCTCTTGATCATTAATGGAAAACTGGCTAAGTGCAATTGGTTGCGTAACGTGTTTTCCGTGCCGAAAATGTTTTAGCTTGTTTATACAGAACGGTGTTAAATATTAACGAGAGCCATGGTGCTCAGTAGATGAGATAACGCCTTCCATGCGGAGCATCGTAGTTCGAGTCATCATCATCACATCAGCCTTCATCCACCAACTGCTGAGTATATGCCTCTATCACGCCACTCCCTACGGTCACCGGCCAGCCTCATCCATTGTTTCCCCACTACCATTCGAACGCCTAATACTTATGGACTTTTCTAATCTATGTATGTACATAAATATCTAACATTAGCTTAGTGGTGAAGTCAAAGTCAGTAGAGACTCGGTGAGGGAGAATCGTGAGGAAACCAGCAGGTTTCTTATAGTAACTGAAACGCGTAACCATGATTCAGTTGGTCTGGTCCCTGTTAAAGGGTTGCGAAGGAAAACGCTTCATTGTAATTACCGGACTCCCCAAATTCTGAATCATGGCCTAAGCGTACCATAGACTCCAAAGCCAGAGATTTGGATGCAACTGGGAATTACACTCTAAAATGAGAAAGAGAGACGAAATAAAAATCAGAATGCATTCCCACAAAGAAGTACCTTACAAAGCATTAAGAACGACTTAATAACTTTTCTTTGTACAAAGTTCAACAATAAAATAGGCATTGTCGGAGGATCTAACGCTTTTAATAAGTTGGTTAAAAGTCCTTTCTCGAGAAACTGAGTCAAAAAGAAAGTAGTAAGTAGATAAACATTCTTTTAAGTTCCACATCAACAGCCCGTAGCTTTCAGTAACAATACAAACGTAATTTTTAGATTCAGCCTACTGCCATAGTATGACGAGATGCAGTGGCCAAACAGATAATGTTTTGTTCGACAAGAGGTCTCTCCGATAATGAGATAGATACTCTTTATTGCACAAAAGGATACTTAACTTAATGCTATGGTCATAGATCACAATCTCCAATTAAGCTGTCGAGATTGTATTTGTATATCCTTTCGTATTTGTATATTGTATTCGTATAGTTAAATATCTTCCAGACACCCTTGGGGTGGAGGAAAAATATAGTGCATTAAAAAGAGGTGGTGTAGGTGCACTAGCAATCTGTTAAGTAATATTGTCAGTGAAAACTTAGGATTCATTCTTTTGCATCTCATACATAGTTTGCAGAAGAGCAGACGGATCAACCAGTGGAGTTACAATTGTGCTACAAACCTTTTTCCTTTCCCCCTGGATTAGGATTCTAGCCCCATTCGTTGAAACGAAGCACAAGCACAAGTGGTATTATTCGGTCGGGTCGGCCCGAAGTGTGACTCTCACACGGTAAATGTAAGGTAGGTAAGCAGATCGTGCGTAAAGGATCAAGTTGGTAACTAATACACCCATATTTGGATGGCCTCGCATCGTCCAAATATGGATAATCATACATAATCCGTAATATTGTATTTTTTCCCATTAGAAACGCACAAACTTATAAATGATGATGAAGAAAAGAACAGGCTTCAATCATATTTGATGGTTTAATCAAATACCTAACTTAAAAATTATCACTTCGTTTTTAGATAACAAACTATCTTTCTTCTCTTCTTATAATGTACTAGTGGCCCGCCCTCACTTCGCTTCGGGACCGTAATTCAGAAATTAACCAATAGATGGCGCTGTGCTTAATTACATCGCGCAAGCGTTTCGTGTTTTCGGTTTACCTATAACCCTTGTCGTTGTCTATAGAAGTTATCTCTTTATACCTTAAATAGTATAGATAGGTATAACCTCAAGGGTCCAACAACCTTGTGGGATTTGTCGTGATTGGATAAAGGTCAGTATCAAAGAGGCGGGAACGATGGTGTAGTATGTTTTAAAAAGCTTATCCTACACCTAGTCGTCTGCTACCTAACACATATCCACAAGTCTTAGCGAATAATCAATAGATTAAAAAATCTTATGAAAGGGCACGATGATATTCTCACCTCATGTGCGGCGTTCTGTTGAATCTTGCTATTGGAAATCCTTGCTCTGTGTTTCTCACTAAGGCAACAACTCACAACGAAACTAATTCAGGCAACCCCATTAGAAAACAAAAACAGTATCGCTACAAACGACGAGCAACTTCGGCCATTCTCCGAGTAGAAAAAAGTGGGGAACCATGACAGGGGTGAAACTTAAGGACAGGGAAGTAATCCGTACACAGCTTTGTGATGAACACTGTTTGCTTGTGCATGGTTGTTATCATAATTATGTATTTTAACTTGTATCTGACTGCCTCGTATCCTCAATCCCCGGGCGGGGCGGGGCCATCTTAACCGAGGGAAGCAATAGGTAGCAGACGAGCAGACGGATCAACCAGTGGAGTTACAATTGTGCTACAAACCTTTTTTCCTTTCTCCCTGGATTAGGATTCTAGCCCCACTCGTTGAAACGAAGCGCAAGCACAAGTGGTATTATTCGGTCGGGTCGGGCCGAAGTGTGACTCTCACACGGTAAATGTAAGGTAGGTAAGCAGATCGTGCGTAAAGGATCAAGTTGGTAACTAATACACCCATATTTGGATGGCCTCGCATCGTCCAAATATGGATAATCATACATAATCCGTAATATTGTATTTTTTTCTTTTTAACTTGCTTTTGCTCGACTTGGAAATTCAAGATTCTGGCTCGGTACTTAAACCAACGGGGCAATGAAAGAAAAGAAAAGAAAAGGCTTCAATCATTAACCTAACCTAACTTAAAAATTATCACTTCGTATTTAGATAACAAACTAACTTTCTTCTCTTCTTATAATGTACTAGTGGCCCGCCCTCACTTCGCTTCGGGACCGTAATTCAGAAATTAACCAATAGATGGCGCTGTGCTTAATTACATCGCGCAAGCGTTTCGTGTTTTCGGTTTACCTATAACCCTTGTCGTTGTCTATAGAAGTTATCTCTTTATACCTTAAATAGTATAGATAGGTATAACCTCAAGGGTCCAACAACCTTGTGGGATTTGTCGTGATTGGATAAAGGTCAGTATCAAAGAGGCGGGAACGATGGTGTAGTATGTTTTAAGAAGCTTATCCTACACCTAGTCGTCTGCTACCTAACACATACCACAAGTCTTAGCGAATAATCAATAGATTAAAAAATCTTATGAAAGGGCACGATGATTTCTCACCTCATGTGCGGCGTTCTGTTGAATCTTGCTATTGGAAATCCTTGCTCTGTGTTTCTCACTAAGGCAACAACTCACAACGAAACTAATTCAGGCAACCCCATTAGAAAACAAAAACAGTATCGCTACAAACGACGAGCAACTTCGGCCATTCTCCGAGTAGAAAAAAGTGGGGAACCGTGACAGGGGTGAAACTTAAGGACAGGGAAGTAATCCGTACACAGCTTTGTGATGAACACTGTTTGCTTAGTGCATGGTTGTTATCATAATTATGTATAT
>CM026289.1:9406549-9532984 GCA_014851415.1 Cnaphalocrocis medinalis | reverse complement strand
GTCGAGGGATTGTGGGCTGAAGTAGCACTTTGAAATCACCTGGATCGATTGGGTAAGTTCAGACTTTATCAACACAATATCTTTTGGCGTCTTGCATTTCATTTTAGTACAGTTGTTTATTGTGTACGTGGTGGTGTGTAGAGAATGGATATCAAAAAGTTCAAACACGACTGATTCAATATTATTAAAAGTTTGACTGATAGTAATCTGAGGTATGGCTGTCCGTCCGTAGGTACCATCAAAATTTTCACCACCAACAACATTGGGCTCAATCTTTTTAGTCTCAATTACTTAGAGCCCAAGAACATTCACGGGCGCCTCGTGTCATAAACCGACTTAAAAAAGAAGTAGGCGCAATCTTTTCAGTTACTTCTTTTTTTAAATCTTGTGTTCTTTAAAATAAGAACGTATAGCAGCATAAAGTAACTGTCAATTTTACCTAGGCCAGTAGATACAGTACCGAAAAAGTAGGTAGACCTACGTACAATAAAATATTCGTGAGTACTACATTATGTATTAAGGAAACACAAAATACCTCAAAATTTTACTACCGCAGTTGGTGTTACAGCTTAACCGTCAATCAACTGTGCAGCGAAATCCGATTTCAATGCAGGCACGTTCCATGTACGTTACGTTAATCGTATTTACGCAACTGTATTTCAGCTGCCATAGCGAATGGAAATGTCTGATGTGTTTACTTTGCTGTCACACACATCCTTTGGGTACCTATGGGCGTGAAGTTTGTGGTGAAGTGTAGCAGACAGGTAGGTTTCTTACTCTTTATAAATAAGTAGGTATTTTGTTCTATTGTTATATTAGAATTTTAATTATGGAATGTTGGCCAGCCTCATCTAATTTGTATCTAATGTTATTCATAGGTAAGGGGAAAATTCTTCTTTTACAAATGGCCTACTTATTTAAGTCGAGAGAAAGATAGCGCCATTACTGTTTGACGACATATGGGATGGTTTAGCGTCCAATTCAAATGACATGATAGGTAATGTTTCGAATGAAATGTTGCATTTATTTTACCAACTTATATAAAAAACGATAAGATATATAGGTATCTAGTGCTGAGTGTAGGTATAGGTACTAGCTAGAATTTATGTAAGTAGGTAAATAAACTGCCGTAACGATTCTGTTCTTGGCACATCTGACAACAATTTCCTTCATAATGCATTAAAGATTACAACAATACTTTACTCAAACAGTACCTATACTATGTAAGTACAAAAGACAACACTTCCAGCCTGTGAGCCTATAAATAACATTCTAGATCACAACCTATAAGCCCTGCTACGGACGAGCTAATAAATCGGAAAAGGCGCACCAACACGTATAGAGCACCCCAGTTTACAGGTCAGCATGAGCGAATATTTACAATCATGCTTTTCGGAAAGTTTAGAGTAAACATAAAATACCGAAGTACTTACCTACTTCTAAAGATTAATTGGTGCATGCGTGTGAGTGAACTTCACTCGAGTGCCTCTACAATACATTCGGAATAATGACCCAAATCGAGACTTGCTCAAAGTTTCTCGAGATTCGATTAGCAAACCCAAGACTTTATTTTCAGCATGATTATTTACCTTTATAAGTGATTTTTACGTTATGTAGGTAGAGCTCATGCTCAAGCACCTAAGTAAGATTGTCAGGATGTCTTAATTATTTAAGTACGATAAAAAAAGGATTTAAAAGTTTGATGTTTACATTGAAGCGATTGAGTCTGACCAGACCTTACAAAATTTACGAATTTCACTAGTTCATAATCGTTATTTCAAGGATTTTAGTATCCCCGAATTTGAAAATTCGATCATGTCTGAAGGATTTAGTAATCTATAAAAAGAAGGGCTATGTGTGCGGTATTTACAAATAGTCTAGCGTGGTGATGAGGGACTTTAAGTATGATGCTTTATTAGCACATTATATGTATTTAACCTACTGTGCCTATTTAATAAAATTCTACGTACAGTAAAAGTTTTGGGTACCAATTAATAAATTGGTATCATACCGGCAAATCCCGGAGGGTATTATTATACGGCCAACTCATGCATACAGCGGGAAACAACAACAATAAATAACAATCTATTCGCAACTATAAGCCTTAATATGCCGGCTACGGCAGGTGCTAAGCGGAGAGTTTCTAGAGCCAATATTTGTATAATGTTACTCATAAACATAGTAAAACGGTAGTGTGCTTTGGAAAAATGCGAGAGGAAAAACCGCACAGTTTTGCAGGTAAGGTTTACACTTTCGTTTAACGAATATTCACACTAGTAAGAGTTACCTAGACTAAAATGTAGGCAAATTACTCCCAAAAGGACAATGCTTGTCGGCGTTCGCTTGGGTAATTCATCATAAAAAGGGTTAAAATGTGTAAAATAGAACATTTTACGGGCAATTGTGTATAGTTGGCACACATTTAATAAAATGGGCCAAACGGCCTTTCACGTGATGATGGCAAAAAGCCAAAAGGGATGTCCGTCACTCATCCCTAGGCTCAGGGGATGTGTCCTGGTGTAGAACGTGTCCTATGTTGATATTCTCTTACTTTCCCATATTCCCGGGACTGCGAGGGATGCCGTAGCCACTACAGAAAAGCTAAAAAATAATGTCCTTCTAACCAATATTTCATCTATGGCAGCCAATCTCAACGATTAGCCATTGACGCAGGACATTCATAGTGCACAAGTGTGTGCGCAGACACAAAGTGCATACTCTATTCCCTCACCCTCATATTTCCGATGGGACACCAGTGTGACATGACAGAAGAGGGATCAGGAACAGTTTTGGAAGTTAAAAAGTGAGACATTGTACAGCTATCTGGACCTTAATTCACTTATTGTTTCCTTTACTATTAAAAGCATTGAATTTTATTTCTCCCACATGACCCATATGATTATTACATACAGAAAATAGTAACTTACTCGTACATCACATCTTCAGTATTTATCTAACATTGTTTATTTTACCTGGTTCTTAAGATAATTCAAATGAAAAACTTCAACAGATCAAATTGTAACATCTCACGTGATGCCAATACCTACCTATTATTGTGGTGATGCGTCGATTCCTTATTTGTTTGATCTGCGGTCGAAAGATCTCCAGTGTCGCGAAAATGTAAAGAAAAATTCTTTCGATCCCTTATTTCTGCGTGAAACTGAAAGGCGATACGGCAGGTGCCGGGCCGCCGAGTTTTCAGGTCACTCGGGCTCCCTGCAAGCGACGTGAACTGAATTTTCAGACCGAAACATCTTCGCATCTCCAGTATCAATCAAGAGCTCTTGGAATTCATTAGAACAAAATGTAGTTTAAAATGAGCTTTCTTCCGAGAAATGTTGTAAAGCATTTCCATTTATGCTTCGTGCTTTTAGAGTTTTGTTATATTTGATCTTGTCTAGTCAAACATTTATACTCGAAATAATATAATTTGTTATCGTATTGTTATAAGTACCTACTTATATACGACCGTTTGTTTAGTAATATATTAATAATGAGGTTAGTAAACATAATAATTATCTCGTACAATATAATATTAAAATGTGTGTGTTAGTATAAAATCACTACATAACACTCCCAACCTAATTGTAGAGCGGTAAGTTTTCTTAGTTATGATGATAAAAGTATAGGAACACCACACGCTTTTGTAGCTAGTATATTATTTTGCTGCCTATATGAAAAATATAAGTAGGTATATAGGTATAATATAATAAACAAAAACATCTTATCCAATAGGTAGCTACTGGTGTAGGTAGATAATCATATTTTGTAATAGAAGGCGCATCTTCATCGAATCCAGCTAACAATGCTCTTAGTACGTATCAGGGAACCATTTCGTAATTATTTATTTTAATAATTACTCGTAATGCCCATGTTCAATTGTTCATAGGATTAAGTTTCCCGAAATCCGGAATACCGATAAGGTTAAACTACCGTGACCTAGTGCAACCGCAGAGGCCTGGAGCTGTAACTTTGTTTTTATTTTCAGTGTTACACCCAGTTAAAATCACCTGACGTGTTTTTCCGCTTTGCCTGTACAAAATATTTATGTGAAGTAGTGATGTGAATCGAGCCTACTTTTATTCAAATGATTCGAATAAGTACATGAATAATGACAATAGATTATTTTCCTATGTCGCGGTCGGTTTAAATACTTCTATCACCAGTCTCATACCACTCAACATACTAACTTAAAAAAACTGTTACGATCCGATCAAAATATACATAGCTAGGTACTCTTGTGGACGAGGAAACAATCAAGTAAGATTTTGGGTTGAGTAATTCAAAAATAAGGTTTTTGAGATACTCGTTATTTTTTTCATCTTTACAAAAATACTCACATTGTCTCACTCAACGACAGTAAATAATGACGGGGCGTCCAAAACTACTGAAACTTTGAAAAGTAAAGTAAAGTTGACGCGTACAATCTTCACTTTTAGGTCGGATGTTTTTTAGACCACCTGGTATCTTATAAAGAAAATATTACCTCGAAAACCTCTTGAATGCCGCGACCACTCGAGTTTCAATCGAATCGAATGGATTATGAAATAACTTTGTTTCGAGTTACATCACTAATGTGAATATTTGTTTGTTTCAGAGGGGCGCGTTATCGCGCGAATGGTGCGCCGGCATGGGGGGGCCGCGGCGCATGTCGAGTGCGCTGCTGTTGCCCTTCGCGCTGCTCTCGCTCCCAACATCGGACGCCGGCAATGCGACCACCTACCGGGTAAGATGTCAAATGTCCTATTTCGTTGTTTTGAGACTCGGGTGCAAAATCAGATCTAGGTAGAGCGCATTACAGCGTGCAATGGTGCGCCGGCATGGAGGGGCCGCGGCGCCAGTCGAGTGCGCTGCTGTTGCCCTTCGCGCTACTCTCGCACCCAACATCGGACGCCGGCAATGTTTTATCACAATAAAATAAATAATAAATTTTTCAAAATTATTTTATCAAAATATTTTTCCGGGTATTACACGGTCTGGATTCCTTTGATAGAAAGACCAAGAGTGATTCCAGGAACAACCGGGTGCTAGTCAACCAATTTCAAATTATGGCACAATATACATAATACTTATTTATAAAAAGTTAAAGGCATCAAGTTTTATTCGTATGTTAATGGTATTGATCAAAACTAAAAAATATTTTAACCCAACCTACTTATAAATTTTAACGTCAACAAAGGGCAAGACAAGATAGGTTACACTTATAATTTTATATATTTGTATACCTAATGCCAATGGCATATGTATCATACCCATCATCAAACTGTTCGATTTAAAACTATCTAAACACCGTCATATACGTGTAGCTACCAAACACCGCCTGCACTTAACGTTTCTCTCCACAATAGCAAACTTAACCGACTTATCCCACAAACCTAGGAATCCAACGGCAACACCGCAGCGCTGCCAGTTGCAGCCTAGAGAATACGAACAGGACGGAAACGTAGTTGTAGCTAGACCTAGGTTTGAGGTTCTAAACGAGACCGCCGCTGGCTGTTGACGCGATAGCGTATGCTATAGTCCGAACTAGACCGCGCTAACGTCTAAACAAACTAAGACGGTAGGGTTGCTTGAGAAGATACTATGCATCTAAGTATATCCTCTTACATAAATACTTAGTAAATACCTCCGTACGGATTCAATATTATAGCAAACTGATTAATATAAAAGCCTAATTCCATCATAGTAGCGATTAACAAATTTTTATGATGGATCTTTGCCCTGCAGTGGAACAGTACTTATATAGGCTGATACCTACCTTCTATTTTATTAACTCCATCACAAGATTATCACATAGATTATAGGCAGGTAGGTAGGTATGTGCCTAATGGGTACAGTCGGCAGCAATTATATAGCAACATCCAAGGATGTACAATGGATTGAATGAAAACTCTCCACAATAGTAAACTGAACCGGCTTCTCCCACAAATCTAGGAATTCAACGGCAACACCGCAGCGCTGCCAGTAACAGTTATTTTGTGTCATAAAAATCTAACAGTCACGCAATTATTATACTGTATTTAAATAGACATAGGTAGTACATAGGTAGACGTACTACGTAAGTAAGGTACACATACACCTTGTGTACCTTACTTACGTAGATTTTTAGTAGATGTTACTTACAAATTTGTGTAGTTTGTTAGTAATATGAAGTGTAGGTAACACTTCATATTACTTACAATCCCATAGAAATAGGTTAGTGTCTATCTAACCAAAAGCCAAAAAATGGCCCCTATAAATCGCCCGCATCCAACGAATCACAATCTTTATCGGGATAGGTATCATTTATCCAAGAAACCGGAGGAACAAAATATGTCCTGATGAAAATAAAATTGATGTTTGGATGAAAAAGCCAGATAGTCACTAGTAGGTATTTTCTCTGAACAATAAAATAGATGATAAAATAAATAAATAAATTATCTAGATAAATACCTAGTACATACATACTACAAAAGATTATTCAATTAATAAATAGGATTTGGGTGTTGGTGGTTCCTTCTTTGTGGTTTCCATAGTACAAAGGAAAACCTTAGTTTGGGTCCAGATGTTGTCTCAATTTGTTTAGGATGCTCTAAGATTTAGGTTTATTATTTAATTCATGTGGAAGGAAGAAGACGAAGGCCAAGAATATAAGTAGGTACATATAACTACCTAGTATTACGTTCAACATTCATACATAGCTTCCAAAATTCCATTTCTAAAAACATGTTCATGAACCGAATATAATTTTCTCTTTTGAATTAAATAATATGAATCACATTATGCGATTGAAATTTGTAACTGGTCCGACGTTATATTAGCTTAAATGCAAAATGCAATGAATATTCAAACCCAAGTACGTACCCAACTCTCTTCTGACTGAACAACTTTCTACTTTACAAGGTAAATAAATCCTAACTCAGTTTCCCGGGAGTTTTTTACTCAATTCTGTTTCTTCTCTAACTTAGCAGTTTTATTTATATACTTACGCTGTCTCAACATTTTCTGTTTAGTTAGTCTTTGTAGTAAACTTTAGTAAGTACCTAGGGAATCAAGGCAAAGCCTTTAAAAAGTAGATAACTGGGTAGGTACTTCCTACGTACCTACCCGTATATAAATACTATGTGTGTAAATCATTTTGGTATAAAAGCATTAGAGATGGATAGATAACAAGATAAGAGTATAATTCAGTTAGAATACCTAATGATTCTACATCAGATTTTTGCAAAGACAAAATATTTGTTAAATTTTCATTTTCAAGAAAAAGTACTTAAATATGCAATGTTGAAAAGTGACAACCCTGCTTAAGTCGGTCATCATGGAATATATACTTACGTTTCTAGATAGAATCACTAAAATATGTAGTAGGTACGTCTCCGTAGAAAAGCACCAACAAATTATTTCATGATGAGAACGAGCGTAGAGTGCAATGGTCTTGCTACGAATCCCAATGCTGATGCACCTCCGGATTTTTTAAAATGATTTCATCTGCTACCTTACCACATAAAAAAACCTGTGTCCATATTCCTACCATTAACTCGGCGGTGTTGGGAAACATTGTAAGGAGACAAGTCTCGGATAATTTCAGGATCATGTAACCTGTTGAAGGGTTGACGAAGGTCAGACGGCAGTCGCTTCGTTGTATTAGGTACGTCTTGCTCTACGCTTCCCCAGGCTCCAAAACAACAGCTTTGGATGCAACCGGGATCACACGCTGGGATGAGTCATATGAGGTCTTCATAATCTTCCTATGGATAACCTGGAGATCAGATCAATTCAAGTTAAATCACGAGGGGTCAATGATACACCTGTGGTTACTTCTAGTAGGTAACATCTAGATACTACATAGATAGTTAAATTGAATATTTAACATTAGGTTATGTAGCAGTTATGTAGGATCGTCAAAGAACATCCACATTAAATCAGGCTAGGAAACAGTTAATCAAAGTCACTGAATGTAAATACATTAATCAATCATTTATAAATATTTGTGGTAGGTACTTAGATATGTATGTATGCCGGTATGCATGTATACATAATAATATGTACTTAGTTACGATAATTTTAATAAGACAATCATGAATAAACTGTCTGACCAAGTGATATATTTTTATGCGACGTTGTCTACGCGCAAATGTGTAATATATTTACGTAAAAGGGGTGAAGCGGTTCTTCAAATAGCTTAGAGCCCTCTCCGGACTGATCGAGTGGTGGGTGGTAGGTGAGAGCGGCTAGTACATATTTAGCCCTTATGAACGGTCCGACGAGCATAATTATGCGTCAATCATATCTAGCTTATGACTTAATCATGTACTGGTATTGTACTTTGCACGAAACAAAGTGTAGACAGTGGATGAAAGATGGATTAATTTGAGAATTCGGTAATTAAAGTATATCTGTACATTTCTTTAGACAATTCATCAAATCTTTACTTACCCAAAAAAGTTTTGGCGATGTCCACTGTCTGGCACTTAATTTTCTTCAACATTTTTTTCGTCTTTAAAATTTGTAAATTCCTTTTTTTAAACATATCCCTGTGAAAGGTTAGGTTTCTTCATTAAAAAAAATACCAATTGCTTTAAGAGATTTGATAAAGAAGTAAATATACGTACTATTTATCATACATAAGCGTACTCCTTCTTAAAAGGCCGGCAACGCATCAGCGACCTCTCTGATGTCGCAGATGTTTATGGGCAAGGGTGATACTTACTTATTAAACATAGGCCTAATGCTATTCAAATCCTTCATGAACATCATATTCATCTGCGGTTATTGTGTTGTCGTTCGTTCCATATTATAAAACTATGATCCTCGATAAGCCGATCTTCAATATAAATAACAAAATATTCGATGTTATGCTAAGGGAAGGGATTCAAAACATTGATAGGTTGGTATACCAAGTTGGCTTACCTACCTACGCCTACCTACTTTCGCACAGTACGGGTAAGTTCCAAAGTAAAGAGATCTCAGTCCAATTATTTACTTTACTGTCTTCTTAATTGTATCCCGAATTTCCAATCACGTGTAATCAAATGTAATCCGTCCGATTTCAGTTCAAGCCATCAATTACTTGGAAGCCTATCATTGTTCCCTCCCTGAAACTCCACAAACAAAACAGTAAGGACATCATTTAATCTATTTCCTTTTATTCGCAACAAAATAATAAATCTACTATGTATTTTAAGAGTTTGATAAAATCGTCTTCTACTAACCTAGCGAAACCACCTACGTGGTAAGCGAAATGTATGAATGATTTGATAGGTGTGTGATAGATCAACTTACATTTATTCACTGGACATTCGACGCACTGAAGTACCTAACTGCTTGACATTTTCAATTTAGCAACTCCTACGCTACATAGGTGTACCTATGTAGCGTAGGAAGTACGAGCACATGATAAACTTGTTGTTTGATTCATACTAGCAAAGTCTAGTGCCATATAATTTTTAAAGTTTTCATATTTCGATGAAATATGAAAACGTACATAAGTCTCTCTAATCTTAGCGTGTAACTCCCAGTTGCGTCAGCTGAAACGTGCGGTACGGTTTCCTCACTATGTTTTCGCTCAAAATATGTGCATCTATAGATTTGGAAACTCCATAAGCACATTATGGAATCGAACCCGTGTGGAAGGCGCGTTATCCTCTGAAGTTCTACCAGAAATACTGTAACTCTGTGTAGGTTTAATGGACACATCGTTGTATAACATAACATACACCTAGTATTCAAGAAGGTAACTTATTTTGGTTTGGTATTTTTTATTCTAAAAAATATTTCTCATACCAACGGGAAATCAGATTTAAATCTATTTTACAAATACTGCTACATCATCATTTACTGTCATCATATTAAAGATTTTATATAGATAAGATATTAATTAAATAGTATCTACTAAATACAGTAGTGATAATGACTTGCACTTAGGGAGCAATTGGCCTTGAATAAATATTTCGACTCTTTATCTTTTATAAATAATCAAGAAAATACTTCTTAAGTAGTTTTGGGTGACTGCGCTGCGGTCACAAAGTAAGTAGGTACCTACGTAAAGCTAGGACAAAATGTATTTCTACAATACCTACCTATGTAATTATTGTAACATGCGCCTCAGCTTGACATTATTAAGATTATGTTATGCTTGCATACTTTTCCTGCTTCTAGATTAAAGAGACGATCACGATAACAGTCTTGGCACTGTGGAACGAGATACTATGCGCGGACCACTCGAGAATTCTCTATCGATACAGTCAAGTTTAATATCGTATGAAGTCAATCGCAAGCAGTAGCGAGAACTTTATAAGTTAATTATAGTTTGAATGTTCCCTTTGGGAAATCCATATTGATACTGTGTGTGATTGAAGATTCAGAGAGACCAGTTGGGTAGCGTCAGTGGCACTTAAGCGCTTTGGGCTCAAATCAATTTCCTAGACATAGGCACGATCCTCCTTTCAAATTTCCTTTTTTAATTTAAGTATACATAATTTAGTCGTATGATGTAAATATGTGCCAGTAATAGAGTTGGGTTGAGTTGGGATCAAGTTGTAGTAAAACTTGTGCTGACATTCTTATTGATCTAGAAAGTATTTGAGGCACCTACCCTTACCTAACGCACAGTTTGCTCCTTTTCTTATTTTGTTTACATTTACGTAAATAGCGTTATTGAGATGCTTTCCGCCCAATCCCATAATATGTGATCCGCTTTCTTGTTTTGTTGAAAATACTTATATCCAATGTTTTTTCAGATTCAATAAGAACCTACGAAAATATTATTTGGATAACATTTTCGTGAATGTCTGAACTTTTCTTCAGCTATCGTGCAATTGACATAATAAACAACCTGTTTCTGTCTACGGCTGGATGTTGCTCTCCTTCGTCCTGCTAAATAGCTTTTGCTGCTCATCCAGAAGTTTAGTTAAGGTCAAGACAGACCCAATGAGCGACAGCCTAGGACCTGGGCCTACAGTGTTAAATACGCTTTGCCTATCTGCGGCCCCCACTGGCACGTTTTCTCCAACAAATGGCGTCGTTTCCGAAATGCCTAATGTCCGAGAGTTGAGACCTAGGTTAAGTAAAATATTAGGTACTTAGCCATTATTGTCTAATTGCCACTACGAAGCTATTATGATTGGAGTTTTAATAACGAGACAGCCGAATATTAGAACTGCATTCTGACACAAGCTAATAGTTAAATCCCAACTAGGATCTACAATATGGATACGGTAAAAAATCAATGATCCCTTTGTCTATCCATACTAGTAAAGGTGACCAACAGCCAAGGTGCAAACATTTCAATCAATCTCATCAAACAAATTACTTCCCCCCACACTTGAGCCGAGAGTTGGCAGGAAATTGGAGATAAATGAAGTAAGAAACTTTGCCGACAGCTCTGTGCTCATTCCAAACTCGTTAGAGACAGCCACTGTGGTGCGGCTAATATCTAGTTGAGAGATGCGAGCAAACACCTTCCCAATAGTACGGTTAATTACTCACTACACCTAGGCAGTTGTCGCAAACTGGTGCGGTAATTAAATTATGGGCAACCTCAACTGATAAAGTTTTAGATAATAAATTGTTCGACGGGATCAGCTAACCATTTGAAGTCATTATGTAGTTATCAAAAATTGAGTAGGTAACTTAATACGTAGGTAGGTGACAATTATGTATCGTTTTGAGGTTTCGTTGTGGTCTACAAGGAATCCTTAGTTATAATATTTCGCCATGTGTTTGTCCGTTCCGTCCGTTCGTAGTATGATATTAAATGACGAACTTTTCTCCTCATTAAGAGTAAGCAAAGAACATAATAAGTTCGTCTGTTGTTACAATCTTAGTACCATGGCGTTTAAAAAAATAATTTAAAATAGGTACCTTGTTCTTTTGACAAAAGAAAAATAACGCCTCTAAATGAACTATTATGGAAACGTGTGTAGATATTCCAAAATTATAACGATACATCGTCGAATGCGTAGCGGTAATCACGAGCCTTAATTGCTCCACATTTCAGATGATACGTACGTATACGTTCGGTGTTCCGCCACTCGTAAATTTTGGGAGCAGTCACATGTCTGCCTCCTTAATTAGGGACGGTTACAAATGACTCCCTGTTGTTGACAAAGAGGCATTTTACCCATCATTTAGACCAGTGTTTTTCAACCTGTGGGGCGCGACCGCTTGGGGTTCACAAAATAATTAGACAAAAGGTCGGATCTAGCTGACCTTGATAACGAAGTTTGTTGAACTATTTGTTAGCAGTACCTATATCGTATCGTGTCTCTCCCGCGCGCCTTTATCATTGGTGCCGAATGCCGAACTCAATCAGCTGAGACTGATCACTATAAACTCGCAAGCACAGAATACTTACCTAATAGTAGGTACGCATAAGTATGCACCAGTACCAGTATAGGTCGATTCACGAAAGATGACCACAAATGACGATCGTCTACGCTTAATATCTCATGAAGTAAAGACTTAAGACAAAAAACATGGGCAATTAAACATAGAATGTGTTTAGTCTAAGCCCTTGTAATGTGTCAAATTGAGAATGGGCCATTTCTTCATGAGATTTCATGTGTAGACGATCATTATTTGTGGTCATCTTTCGTGAATCGACCTGTACGTGTGCGTAGTATTTAGCTCGCGATATAGGCAGCCGAAATGTACGACTTATCCGAAATCTAAATCCTCATTAACAAAACTCATGGAAATTGTATGAATTGAACAGAGACGTTAGATCAAAATTTGACTTTTAATATCAAAGAGGATAGACGGATTGTAGTAACCGACGTAGTAAAGAAAGTGTTATGTTACGGGACTCTCGTATGTTGAATAAGGTTGAAAAACACTGATTTAAACTAAACACCTGGGGATCCTCTGCGTAAATCAAACAGCAGCCTAATTTCTACCTTTGTGAATTAATATCTCGTTATTTACCCCCCAAAAGTTCAGAGAACGCTTCTCTGAGAAATTACCTAATAAAAATGCACAGTTTAAAAGAGGGAGGGATATTTCTTGTTTTCTCGTTCAGGCTTTACCGTAATTTTCTTCGTTTTGCGGTGTATTTAAAATGGGGTTTAGGAATGTTTAGCTTCGGCCGTATTCGTGGTAAACATAAAGCAATACGATAACGTTTTTACTCGTAAAATACCGTATTTCTCTCACAAAATAAGGGGTCCTGTGTACATTTCATATTAGCGCATTGGTCCCAGTTACCCGGTTACGTGCACTAGGTTCTTATTACATGACATGTTTGTAGGTATATTCTGCCCAGAATACCTTGTGCCGCTTATTAGCCCATGATCCAGTGGCTCATAACGAAGCCGTCCCGTAGCAAATAAGAATAAGAATGTAAGAATGACCTGTCGCATCCAAACAAAGGTGACACACAGTCCTTATGAAAAGGATGGAAACTCCGATTCGATTGTATGTACTATCCAGTAAAGTGAGATACCTACTTTCGTGGCAATCCCTAAAGCCATTATTTACCTACTGCAAAGAAATCTTACAATACAATTATTTATGTTATTTTGTGGAAAAAATTGAAATACCTACTTAGTTCTCAATTTCGCAAAAATATTGGATTTGAGATCTAACTTTCGTGGCAGTCCTCCACGAAATTTTGATCTCGAAGACTTTTTAATCATTTAACCCGCACATTTACGTTACAGGAAGAAGTGGAATCGTCGTTGCGTCTAGTGCATGCGGTTGCATCGGGCGCGACCGGCGCGTTATGCGTCACTCACCGGTACGGGAGGCTGCGGGCTCCGCTGCACGCGGCGCGGTGGGACACTGCGCGGGCGCGGGCAGACTTGGCCGCAAACGTGCTTCATCAGCTAGGATTGGGAACTGCTGGTGCGTATCTTACTTTAGAGATACATACAGGAAAAATTGTTGCCTACTTCGGACCCTAGTCTCCCACGATATAGCTTAGGTTAGCCCGTGTAAATTAGTTTTAATATTAATTGTAACTTTGTGGTGAGAAAAAAAAACTTAGCCATAGTCTAAGACTGGTTTACACAGTGCGAGCTGTTGCTTAACCGTATGTAGGATGTACCTATCTGTGAACATTAATTACATCCCTTTAACCACGTGTTCTTCCAACCATTCTGAACATTTGTCTTGTCAACTTTTTTTTCGACATTCCATACTAAATTAATAAGTCACGTGACCTACTTACTTTATATGAAAAAGTTGTTTTTTTTATGCAAAACACAGCGCAGGCGCTGCTTTACTGTGAGGCAGAGGTATCACTTCGGTCGAGCCAGCCCACTGATTCCGAAGCGTGGCTCTCCCTGTTCTTTCTCTTTTCAACCTTGCTTAATGCATCAGCCATTCCAGTTTTTTTTTTATGTGATAGGTAGCAGGCGAGCAGGCGGATCACCTGATTGTAAGCAATTGCCGCCACCCATGGACACTTGCAACACCAGTGGAGTTACAAGTGCGCTGCCAACCTTCCAAGTTTTAAGTTGCTCCAATAATCTCCCGGTTGTGGTTGTGTGGGCCTGAGTTCCGTCGACCTCCTTTAGTCCTAATAGGGACAAAAATATTGAGATAAAAAATATGACCATGTACCTAAAGAGTAGAGTTGGAAGATATAAATTATGTAAATTTTCGGTCTGCTCAAATGTAACGATGTCAAGCTGAGTTAATTTAAATGCAAATGAGTCAGAATTGTCGATACGTGTCCATGGCGCAACGAGAGCTTTTTAGCTCAATGCTTTGGAAACCACGCTACGCTGATGAATTTAATAGGATAATAAGCCTGAACAAAATTGTATTGCTTAAGTAGTTACAGTTTAACTGTGGGAGAGCCACGCTTCGGCATGACTCGGCTCGACCGGAGTGAAACCACTGCCTCACAGAAAACCGGCGTGAAGCAGCCCCTGTGCTGTGTTTCGCCGAGTGAGTGAGGGTACCGGTGGCCCACTCGGGGGGAAGGGGATAAAAGGTTGGCAGCGCACTTGTAACTCCACTGGTGTTACAAGTGTCCATGTCAGGTGATCCGCCTGCTCGTCTGCTACCTATCACATAAAAAAATAAAAAGATATTATATCACCTTTGCCCTTTCTGCTTGACCCAAAGGTTGACTGGTAGAGAATGCCTCTTGGCATTAAGTTCGCCTATTGTACGAAGTTTTGTGCAATAAAGTTTTAAAGGAGCTATTATATACCTAGGCATTCCATAATAACAAAATGTCTAAGTCACTTCCACTCACACAATTCCAGAAGTCCTCATGGCAGTCTCCCAAGGCCTGGTGATGGGGGCAAGTCCAACAGAGCGCGCCGTGGGCTCCCGCGCCCTAGCGCTGCGGTCCGATGGCGTGGTCAACGCCGCGGTAGCTTGGGAGCGGTTCGGGACCGCCGAACCCGTGGCCGTTGTCTCCCCACAGCTGGAAAAACCGCCCGATCCTGAATATCCATGGTAACTAAAAATATATTTAAGTACTTATAGCTGGCGGCACGAGTTTTTTGCGCACATTGTAAAAAGAAGACTTCTATCAAAAGTGGTTTCTGCGCACTCAAGAGTCATAACTACACTTTCTTGCCTCGGACTATACCTTACTGATTTGTTCTGAGTAGGTATTTAGGTATGTCTATGTGTTTAGTCAACTTAACGGTTCAGAGGTGTTAGTTGACTCTGATACTTTACCTACAGTCAGGATTCTGCGATCAGCTGGATGTATTGTGCTGGTATCACGGACGTAAAAGATTTACGTCCGTGGTTGGTATCTGATAGTTGTTTCAGTATGTAGATCTAACGTAGTTATTAATGTGAGTAATGAGCAGGTAAGTATACTCATCGTACCGTCCATCTCCTACGATAATCAGTGCCAAGGTACTTATTTAATTTTCTTTGTTAGAATATTTTCATTTATTGTAAAATATAAAAAGAAAACAAATGAAGATTTTTGTTGGAAAGAAGAAGTAAAGGAAAAAGTTTGTTTCATAAAAAAAGAATAAATTTCCCGCGTTATGTTAAACTTTGTTATTTTAACGTGAGTTGAAAAACTGAAAACGATAAATCTGTGGGGGCTTACTACGGACTTTTGTGTTGCAAGAATTTTTAAACGGCCTTACTTCGTAGCTTCGGTAACGGTAATAGTCAGAGCTAGGGAGTGCCTCCAAGCTGTTTTGCCGCAGAGCTAGATGAACAGCTACATATCGACAGGCATAGACGGCCAACCTTTGCTAGTTAGAAAGGCACTTAAAGAAGAAGCCACTGTCGCACGGGTTCGAAGTTTTTTTTTGCTAATAATAATAATTGCTCTACCGACGTTTGCTGGATGCTATTTTATCATGAAACTTGGTTAAACCATCTACTATTTCGCTGATACAGCCTAAATCTATTTATTTATATTTTATAATTTTCTATCATTACAGGTACGTTTCAGCGCATAATAGTGAGTCTCTAAGATCATCCAAGTTTATGTATTCTCCTCCCGGTGTCTCCATGGAAGGATGGTGGACTTATCCCTATTATAGTTGCGAAGCGAAACGATGGCTTCTTTCTTACACCGTTCCTGTATCAACAGCTCGAGGGTAAGTCTAAAATATAATTTAAACCTGATGGATTATAACAATACCTAGTTACTTATAGTACAGTATAATTTCAAGTGATTTGTATTTATTGTATTTCAGTTCAAAAGGAATCATTTCACTCGACATAGACATATCTAATTTGGAAATAAATCAATGTGAACAGGATGCTGAAAATAATAGTGACAATCAGATTATTCCTTCCATGGTACACCACAATGCCCAAATGAGACTACTTACGTGAGTTTTTATTTTGATTGTAAATGTTTTTATTTATATTTTATAATTTTCTATCATTACAGGTACGTTTCAGCGCATAATAGTGAGTCTCTAAGATCATCCAAGTTTATGTATTCTCCTCCCGGTGTCTCCATGGAAGGATGGTGGACTTATCCCTATTATAGTTGCGAAGCGAAACGATGGCTTCTTTCTTACACCGTTCCTGTATCAACAGCTCGAGGGTAAGACTAAAATATATTTAAGTACCTACCCACTTATAGCTGGCGGCACGAGTTTTTTTGCGCACTTGTAAAAAAGAAGACTTTCTATCAAAATTGGTTTCTGCGCACTCAAGATCATAACTACACTTTCTTGCCTCGGACTATACCTTACTGATTTGTTCTGAGTAGGTATTTAGGTATGTCTATGTGTTTTAGTCAACTTACGATTCAATGGTGTTAGTTGACTCTGATACTTTACCTACAGTCAGGATTCTGCGATCAGCTGGATGTATTGTGCTGGTATCACGGACGTCGTGGTTGGTATCTGATAGTTGTTTCAGTATGTAGATCTAACGTAGTTATTAATGTGAGTAATAAGCAGGTAAGTATACCTACATCGTTCCGTCCATCTCCTACGATAATCAGTGCCAATGTACTTATTTAATTTTCTTTCTAGTTTCTCGTTATCTCAGCGAATAAATGGAATGTACCAATTTTACAAAAGGTAAGTAGATACAGTTTTGAGGTTGTCGGAGGCCCAATGGGGGGTGAGGGGAGGGGGGAGGGGTTAAAAACATTGGCAGCATACTTGTGACTCCACTGGTGTTGAGTATGTGCGTTGGCATTCGCTTACCATCAAGTGATGCGTGTTTTGACTGCACATTATATATAATAAGCAAGTGCGCTGCCAACCTTTTATCCCCTTCCCCCCCGGGTGTGGGCCTCCGTTTCCCTCACTCACTCGGCGCAGGGGCTGCTTCACGCTGGTTTTCTGTGAGGCAGTGGTATCACTCCGGTCAAATCGGCCCATTCATGCTGAAGCGTGGCTCTCCCACAGTTGAAATTTGAAAGTTTTTTTCTAATTATTACTAACTGCATCATTTGGTAATTAAATTTTAATATGTGATAGGTGGCTCACAAGCATACGGATCACCTGATGGTAAACGATTGCCACCGCTCATAGACACTCGCAACAACAAGGGGAATCACAAATGCGCTGCCAACATTTTAACTCCTTTTCCCCCTTCATAGAGCCTCCGGTACACTCACGCGTTAGCGCCGCTTGATTTTGGTTTTCTGTGATTATAGAATCACTCCGTTTAAGCCGGCTTATTCATACTGAAACGTGCTCTCCCACGGTAAAATACATAATATAATTACGGTATATATTTGGTTGTTCTTCTTACCACCTTTCCTCCAAGATTTTCGGTAGCAGATCAAATTTTCCCCTATTTTTAGGTCAACTTTTTGTAAAAAGCAGTTTTTTCGAAACTCCTTGTACCTAGACCTAGATATAAAGAAAGATACAGGATATAAAGAAAATATTCGGTTCGATTATTATATCCCTCACGTGATTTAGTAAATACCTACCCGGGCAATCACTGTCTCATACCCATGGCAATAACTGAATTCTGGTATGGCAATAACTGAATTTGTCATATTTTAGGTACAGTGATTGCCCACCCTCTTAAAATACTTAATGGAATAAAATTACGCCGCGATAACTGCTTCGAATGAAACATTAAAGCTTTAACTAACACGTCGTTGTGCTTTAACGCTCAAAAAAGAAAATTAAAGTGATACAAACTTCAAAACTACAAAATGTATCCTTAACAAATTCTGTAAGGAATTCGCATTTTTTGAAGTGACGGACACCCGCTGTCCAAAAACTGCCATTACAATATTTTTATTGAAAATTTTGCCAAATGTCTTATTTAGAACTCTAGTTAACAGTATCCTAGTGTTATTTTAACGGATTTAATGTAAAACTACACCTTTGAAAATAAGTTAAAATGTATGTTAACCTTAATTCGGGCATCACTGTACACTGGGCAATCACTATCTCGGTTAACCTAATTGCGACGTTTGTCGCACGGGTTCGAAGTTTTTTTGCTAGTAATAATAATTGCTCTACGTTTGCTGGATGCTATTTTATCATGAAACTGAGTTAAACCATCTACTATTTCGCTGATACAGCCTAAATCTATAATTTATATTTTATAATTTTCTGTCATTACAGGTACGTTTCAGCGCATAATAGTGAATCTCTAAGATCATCCAAGTTTATGTATTCTCCTCCCGGTGTCTCCATGGAAGGATGGTGGACTTATCCCTATTATAGTTGCGAAGCGAAACGATGGCTTCTTTCTTACACCGTTCCTGTATCAACAGCTCGAGGGTAAGACTAAAATATAATTTAAAGCTGATGGATTATTAACAATACCTTTACTTATAGTAGGTACAGTATAATTTCAAGTGATTTGTATTTATTGTATTTCAGTTCAAAAGGAATCATTTCACTCGACATAGACATATCTAATTTGGAAATAAATCAATGTGAACAGGATGCTGAAAATAAATAGTGACAATCAGATTTATTCCTTCCATGGTACACACAAATGCCCAAATGAGACTACTTACGTGAGTTTTTATTTTGATTGTAAATGTTTTTATTTATATTTTCCGTAAATATTGAGATTAAACCAGTTTGAAGTACCTATGTAGCTATGTAAATAGAATATCAAAAATATTTATGTGCTAGAAAATTAAGTGCAATAACTTTATGTTTTATTTTTTAGTGTGAATATAAACCTAATCGAGAAGTAAGTGCAAGATATGCTGGCTGGGCACGTGGCCTATACATTTGTAGGTGTCGTCCTGGTTATTACTCACTCAATCATCCAGAAGGATTTAATGGCTCCCTGGTAGAAGGTTAGTTACAAACATTTAAATCAACTTTTTGAATAAATATAAATAAATAAAAATTTGCCAGACAATCACACTAATCAACCTGGTCTCAAACTAGCGCAGCCCTGTACTATGATGAGTACCAGACGGGAATTAACTGGGGGCGTCAACCCACAACACTTAGCGGACTCTGTATCATACATAGTATTTTTAATACAACTTGACCAACTTATGACGTGCAGTTGCCCTAACTAAATGGTAATGTATGGAAATAACTACCTAACTTAACTATGAAAATAAGGTTTAAGGCCCATCTTTTGGATACGGAACACTTTCATGTGCGTGTCCGACACGCTCTTGGCCGGTTTTATTTTACAAACTGACTAAATAAATATTTATTTATCTTCAATGTGCAGAATTTTACACTTACAATTTTATATATAAGTTCATTCACCAAACTGATTTGACTCATTCTTTGTGTCCCATCACTGTCTTTTTCGTATGTATGCTGCATAGTTACGTGAAATCTTTATTTGTGAGCGTGTATTTTTTGATGTGTTAAATTTTTCTGTAGTGTGCGTTTATCGTGACAGCAAAATTTGTGACTGTTGAGTATTAAAATTTTTGGTGGTGTGCTGTACGTGTTTACCTCGTCCCCCGCAAAAAATGGTGAAAAAAATTGTGCAAACATAGGTCAAGATGTGAATGTTCATAGTAACCCCCTGTCAAAACGAATTACCAAATTAATCTGTGACATCCACTTAAACGTTTAAATAGTGGACTAGTAATAATGACAGGACAGGGACTGAAATAAAAAAAAAACGGCGGTAAAATAATGAGACAATAAAATTTAGATATTAAACAATTGAATTTAATTGTACATATTTCAAATACCTAATAAAACATCAAATATTAAATTATTCACAGCTACCACTGTGATTTTTAAGTCCTTAAGGATATTTAAAATCTATTACTAAACATAAAGCCTTGCAAGAAGAATCTTTGATTGAAGACCTAAATTAACGTTTTATTTTCTAGTTGCTTTTCAAGAATTTGAAGAGAATGGTATAGAAAATTGGAGTGAACCCTACGAGTGTCTAAAATGCCAGCCGGGTTGCGAAACATGCAAGGGTCCAGAGCCCTGCCTTGCTACTTACAACTGGCCATTCCGGTAAGTTTATGCCTTTGTTAAATTCTGCCAAAACTCTTGCACTTCTTGCTATATAATATAATAAAATCTTTTTATTTTCTCCCATAAAACACAATACAATAATAAAACCATTTTAAATAATTTGAGTAAGGTCGACAAAATTTAATAAACACAAAAGTTTCTCACGACTATCAATCTTGAGAGAGTGATGCTTACCAGTAGAGTGGCTAGGGGGGCAGGGGAAATCCACCCCGGGTGACACTTGCTTGCAAGTATAAGTAGAAATTGTCCTATTTTACAAACTTTAACATGAGTGGCAATGATACCCTCATCTCATCTACATCTGGGCTATACGGTGGTCAGCATACTCAATATAAGTATCCTCCCTGGTTACCACTGTTGTTTTCTACGATGCCTTTCCTTACCTGACACTGGATATTTTATTGCTACAGGATATCTCTGCTAGTCATATCAGTGAGCTGTGCTGTGATGACTGTCTTCCTTACCATATATACGCGGCACCATCGGCGCGTAAAAGTGTTCAGGGTGGCCAGTCCAGTATTTCTCTCCATTACGTTACTTGGCTGTGCTATCATGTACATGGAAGTGAGTATACCCAGCAAAAATTTAAAACCAAGTACCTCTAAAAAGGTTAGGTAAATTGATTCCACATTTATAATGTAGACAGCTGAAGAAGGGATTCTAAAATTGAATATTTAAACATTGATGCTTTCTATCAGATGCAACGATAAAATCTATGACGATATCCGTTTGCCTAGTTGTTAGTCATTGTGGTTAAGCTAACACGAATACTCTACAAAGAAAAATATAGTGTTGGTTATGTTCCAATACCTGCTATGTAACAAATGAATTAACATATAAAATCAACCAGTAAAACTAAAACAATAAGACCATAAAGGATTTCAAGAATTCTATTCAAATTAAAGAGTGACAATATGATTTTTTCAGATGGCAGCAATATTTCCAGTACTAGACAGATACTCCTGTATTGCCACAAAGTGGACTCGCCACATGGGATTTTGCATTACCTATACTGCCCTATTGATGAAGACTTGGCGGTAAGAAAATTTATATTTATTTGTGTCTACTGTTATCAGCAATTCAACATTTAAGTTAACTTACAAATTGACTGGCTTGATGGCCCTACCTCTTAAGCCAAAAGTCATTCCCAACCCTGGATAAACATTTGTGTGATGAAAACTTGTGTTTGTCCAGTGACTGGGTGTAATACGTATTTAAACTAAGTATTATATTTTGTAATGCCTCTGTTCTCTTATCAGTAACACAAGTTCTCAAGCAACTTACTGAATTTACTTATTTAAATTGCAATATTTTCAATTGCAGAGTATCGCTAACCTATCGAGTGAAGTCAGCTCACAAGCTGAAACTCACAGACAAACAGTTGCTCCAGTGGATGGCTCCCATACTACTTATAATGTTGGTTTACTTAGGCACTTGGACTTTATCTTCCCCACCTGATGCTGAAGTTGTGAGTATGAGATTACAATTTTAATGTTACTCAAAAACATTAAGTAATTTCTTTTCATTATAATCTATTAAACGGGTTTTTTATACTTACTGCTAACCAATTTCTAGTCTATATTTCTTTAGCGTAATAAAGTAAAGTATCAGACTATATAGGTACTGCCCCACTGCCATGGCTACTATAATGAGATTAGGCTTAAAATGTTCATTTTAATTCAATCTACATTTTTAATTCAACTTTTTTTTTCAGATTACAGATAATATAGGACTAAAATTCAAGCAGTGCACATATAACTGGTGGGATCATAGTTTAGCTATAGGTATGTTAATTAATTATTTTTACCTATTTACATTTACAAAATATCAACTTAACATTGTTTTAATTTTTACTGGCCCGATAGCGCATTTGATAGCCACATATGCCAGAATTCGTGGGTTCGATCCCCAACCTGTGGCAGCACCCAAACAGCCATGTGATTGACAATTCAGTGTCCGTGTACATAATATGTATGTATTTAAATATTATCTGTGTGATTCCTGATGTGATTTATTTATTTAATAAACAATCGAAGCACACTTTGGGAAAGTGGTCAGATAACACAAGTCATACTTCACTTATTTTAGGTGAAATCCTGTTCTTACTATGGGGCGTCCGCGTGTGCTACCGCGTGCGGCACGCTGAGAGCCTGTACAACGAGGCGCGGCTGATCTCCATCGCCATTTACAACATCTTCACCGTCAACTCGCTTATGATCGCCTTTCAGTACGTATCTCACTTGTAGACTTAAGTCGTATCTCAGGTGAAATCGTGTTCGTATTTTCCCAATTCACACTCAGACGGATTTAAATTTAACGTCGTAAGACCCAAAAGCCTTTTAAATTGCAAAAACAATTGATTTTCCATGGTTTCTGTTGTCTAGGTCTGGGTCGTTACGACGTAATGACAAACTAGCTGCGCCCCGTGGTTTCACTCGTGGTGTAGAATTACATTTTACATTGGTTACATTTTAGATCTTTAATCTTGTGAATTATCATCAATATCCATTTAGTTGCTGCATAAAAGAGCGACAACTTAGAGGTACATCCTTACAAAGATTGGTCGCTTTGTTAAACATTACTTGTTTGAATAAAACCCTTTTTCATTTACAGTTTACTTATACTACCACGAGCGGGTCCAGACATCAAGTATTTGCTGGGCTTCATAAGAACACAGCTGTCCACTTCAACAACGGTGCTATTGGTATTTTTGCCAAAGGTAAACAAAACACTGATCAATTTTAAAAAAAAGTATATACCTCAGACATTTAATACAGCATTTTGTAATCTAGGATTTTAAAATGTCTGTTTCTGTGCAATAAATTTAGTCAAAATAATATGTTATCCGACATTTTTGTGCCGGTTCGGGAGCTACAATGCCGCGAAGAGATCAAATAAAGAGATGATGGACACGTCAAACTTATACAACACCCCAAGGTTTTTGCTTTGGAGGTTAAAAATGGGGACTAACGCGAACGGCCCTTGTAAAATGAGATGAACGATTATTTAAGTTGGTTAACGCCCCGTTTGGTCTAGTGGTTTAACGGGCCACGATTTTGGGACCCGGGTCACCCGGGTCTAGCAAAAGAATATTTTGAATTTTTCGAACATGGCTCGGGTTTGTTTTTTTTTCACCAATTCTGCTCAATAGGCAAGCGCGGAAGATTAAGCCTAATCCCATCATAGTAGCGATGACTTGACTTTTATGATGGTGTCCTTTACCCTGCAGCGGGAGACGGTATATCTGTAAACATTTACATCCTTTTAACCACGTTCTTCCATTCTAAACAAATTGCTCTGTCACTTTTAGAAATTCGCATAAAAATTTTTTTTTTATACAAAATTGGTCACTTTTTATTTTTGTAAGATATAGGTGGCAAACGAGCCGACGGATCTCCTGATGGTAAGCGATTACCATCGCCCATGTAGTAGAGTCACAAGTCCTATTAGTAACTCCCCATCTCCTGGATTTAGGACTCACGCAGCGAAACACAGCGCATGCACTGCTTCACGCCGGTTTTCTGTGAGGACGTGGTATTACTCACGTCGAGCCGACCCAGTCATGCCGAAGCGTGGCTCTCCCACTGTGTATGGGGAATTGGGGAGTTGAAAAAAATGTTGATACTTAAATTTCGAAAGTCATTGAACAAAATAATAAAGGAGTGTAAATGTTCACAGATACAATCTTTATAGACTGATACTTAACTTTTTGGTATGCCAGGTTCTCCGAGTGGTGCGCGGCACCGGGGACACGTGGGACAGCCGCGCGCGGGCCCGCGGCGTGCCCGCGTCGTCGTCCCTCAACGGCATCGGCCTGGTGCCCGACGACCCGCCCGACCTCTACCAGGAGAACGAGGAACTCAAGGTCCGTCCAACCCTAGGAACAAGTATCATACGGAATGGCCAAGCGCGTATCACCGTAAGGGACAGATAAGCTATAGGTATAGCCCGGCCAAATGAAAAAAAAACTACAAAATGGCGCATCGATATGAATGTTCAGTATCTACTTACGGTAGCCTGATAACTCTTACTACGACTGAATTTGGTTGGTTATTACGGTAGTAATAATACGAACCAAAAATCGCACTGAGCAAGTGGGTAATTACTATGGGTTACTATGGCAACTGGCTGTGTTGAGCAACCTTTGAAGTGTGCCCAACAAAAAAAGTGAAACTCTGATTAAGGCTAAAAATCATGATTCTGTCTCGTTTACTCTTAGCGATTTCTGTATGTAGTTGTTCCGTTAACACGAGTATTTATTTGCGTGTCCGGTCTATTGATACTTTGTCTAAGGTTCAACCCCTAAATAAACTGATTCTATTGGTGGTGTTTTTCCTCGCACAGCTCTGGTGGAAAATTTAAGTAGTCTAAGACGGTTAAAACAGCGTGATGTTTTGTGTTTCTATAGGAGGAGGTCCAGAAACTAGCGGCCCAGATCGAGTTCATGAAGATAGTTCAGATGGAGATGCACAACCGGCACCTGCGGCCGCGGCCCGGCGGCTACTTCACCGCCAACGCCAACTCCAACGCGCCGCAGAGCCCCATGCACCCCAAGACTGTGAACATCTCGCAGGTACCTAGTATAAACTATAGTGTTCAGAAGCGTCGTAAGACCCGAAAGCCTTTTAAAAGTCACAAGTGCGCTGCAAACCTTTCACTCCCGATTGGGCCTTCGGTACCCTTACTCACTCGACGAGACACATCGCTGGCGCTTTTTCACGCCGGTCATATGTGACTACGAACTCACTGCCTACGGCTCTGGTAGAGCCGGCCCATTAATAAATTATATAGGTCTAGCGGCCGCCTGCGACTTCGTGTTATTCTGATTTAGAAGTTATTGTAAAGTGTCATTAAAATCCATTCGGTAGTTTTTGAGTGAAAGAGCAGCAAACATCCTCTATACTTCCAATTTTTATGTAATAAGTACATAGATGACACTTCTTTAATGTTAACTATACTCTGATCATATAAAGTAAACTGACAGATGTCAATGACAACTTGTCATTGACAAGTTTCTATGCATTTTGACATTTTGCATGTGTCAAATTGAGTGATAATGTATGGGGATGACACATTGACATCTGTCAGTTTACTTTACATGATTATGAATCAGAGTATAGGATCTAAGAGCACAATTTCCATGCCAATTTCAATTTCCATGTTGGTGTGTGCAGGAGAGCTCGGAGTGGGCCGGGCCGGTGTGACTGGTGGCGCTGAGCGACGCCGCCTGGCAGTGGCCCGGGCCCGCCGCGCGCGCGCCGCGCACCGCGCCCGACGCGCGCCCGCCCGCCTTCGTGTGACTGCCTCCGCGCACTATGCACCATGCACCACCCACAATATACCATACACCATACATACACCACCAACAATATACCATACACCACCCAACATATACTATACACCAACCAACATACACCATACACCACCCAACATATACTATACACCAACTAACATACACCATACACCACCCAACATACACCAAACACCACCCAACATATCGATACCTTAAATCTCAAAGGGCGTAATCACCAAATCATCATTTTTCAGGAGAGCCGAAACAAAAAAAAATCTAAGAATTAAATTCATAACTTTTAAAGTAATAATGCCATATAAATGAAATTTGGATGTAATTATCGAGTATCGAGAGCTTTATAACACAGTTATATGGTATTTAAAATACAACCAATGTTTGCCAAACTGATTTGTGATTACGCCAAAAAAATATTGACAACTTGGCCTTTACGACCTAAAAAAAAGGCTGTTTTGCAATAAGTTATGGTATAATGGCGTTTACGACTTGAAAAAAAGGCTATTCTGCTCTATGCTATGGTGTAACAGCCTAGTTAACTTATAGAAAATGCATTTTAAAAAGCTATTTTCATAAGTAAAAACACTATGAGGAAGATACAAATTAAGAGACAAATACGGGTAGTTTCATTATTACAAAATTTATGGCAAGTACAGAAATGAAAACGATTTTATTATTTCAATTATACAAACGCAATCATTTTAGTTTGAAATTCAAACGAAAGTTATTGATTTCTATAATTTTGTTTTGTTTTTAAATTAGTATAAAACAATATCTGCATCGACAGGACTTTTACTGAGAGCTTAAATTTTAATAAGTCTTCTACGAGTACAGCAGCCTTTATCGCTTTCCATCCAGAACGGAATCAGAATCACACAATCCGTAAATTCCGTCTGCACCCAGCTTGCTCGGTATTCCAAGCAGAATTATTTGCCATCAAACAAGCATGCAAATAGGTGTTAAACGATAGATGCCAAGCTGTGACTCTTTTGTGCGATAGCATGTCCGCCTTATATGTTATCAAGGACAGGAGCAATACCAACCCAATGGCGTGCTCCATCCAAAAATACATTCATGCTATTAAATGCAAGCAAAAATCCATCCAATTCTGCTGGGTCAAGGCTCATATCGGTATAGATGGGAACGAGGCAGCGGACGCAGCAGCAAAAGCGGCGGCCGAAGCTAGGACCGCATACTCCTATGCCAATACCTCCTAACAGTTATTTTATTTGGTTTAAATTCTTAAAGTAACTCGAGTCGTAAACGCCACTGTTACACATATCTGTCCTATACGCCTCATTCGATAGTCAGTATTTTTCAAATCATTATAATTTTAACTGGTGTATCGACCGAAATCTTAATAATGAATTTTTAAAGGTATTTACGACTAAAAAAACTTGTTTATCGACGGTAAACACGTGGGCTGTAATCACCACTTTTTTGCGAATTTTAAAACTTTGATAATACAGATCGATAGAGAAAAAAAAATGGAGTAAGATAGCATTCAAAAGTCATTTTGGCCAAAATGGTGATTACGCCCTTTGAGATTTAAGGTATCGATATACTATACACCAACTAACATACATAGTCGCGGTCTCCACTCAAGGACTTTACGGCTCCAACGGTTGTCAGCTACGGCTAATGTACCAGCCCACTGCCACTTCAGTTTGCTAATTCTGTGGGCTATGTCGGTGAGGTTCTCTGTCGGATTACACACCACACACCATATGCCATACACCACCCAACATATACTATACTTACACCATATTCCACCCACCTTACACTACCCAACATACAAAATACTATGTCACACCCATCACAGTAATAATGTAAAAACCTCAGGGCTATGAGTTCAACTGAAACCTTTCTTGTCTGTTGTATTGTATTTACTTCAGACAAAGCATTAAATTCTGAGCCCTCGAGCTTTGTGCATTACTCACCACTCTCTATACATGCCTATTGTACGCGTAAACCGTACGTTATACATAAGTACATTCATTAAGTTGGATTTAAACGCTTTTTCCAAGACTAACACTTAACTGCATTAGTTAAAGCGACATTAACGCTTAAAGTCGTCATACAGGCGAAAGGTGTAAATTTTGAACTTTACCATAATTTAAAATAAAACTTCTGAATTAATCCAATAAAGGATCTGGATTTCAGATTAAGGCATAAAAACCTGAAAGTAGTACCTATGGCTGGTTTACTCGTAGATTCTAATGTTAATGAGGTACGGTTTACATGGACTATAGATCATTCACTCACTGACTACTAGGTACTAACGCTGTGTGACCCAACAGCAAGTTTTTTTGTATTGTAATATGGATATGATACTTAAGTACTTATGACTCCAGAGCTGTACATAGAAGTCAGTGATCACAAAAACACCATACCTTACTTTCAATGATTGCACTTATAATTCAGAAGTATTACTTACCTATACAGTTCACTTACTAGTAAGATAGTAATTCAAGGAAGCAAATTAGGCTTAAAAATGTTTTTTTTTGATTGCTTAAAATTGTTTTAAGGAAACATTATAAATTTGCAATGAATATCGTTCAATACTACCAACACCTAGACCTTGTGTAGGATTTATAAAATAGTCCTGCAGATTCCCTTGCACCTATAACAATTTTTCTCTTGAATCATCTTTAGTTCCTTTAATAAGTCTATAGATTTTCGTTAAGCATGTTTACTAGTCATACTGAGATTAGTTTAAATAAGCCAGCAACACTCTTATTCCTGTATCAGAGGTAGATTTCCTGTCCTTTCCAAAACATTACCTTACCTGCGGTCTTCTCCGTTCGCCTAAATGCACAAAAGTTGCACAAGGATAACACTGCTAAACGGACATTTACGTTGCTCAACCTGCCATGCATCAGGCAAACTATGTACAATGATAATTATGTTAATTAAGCATGAATATAGTAATATAAATAAGTTTTGTTGCTTATTCAAAGTGCAATTAACAATTAAGTTCTTGCCTACTCTTATGTTATTTCTAAAAGTACAGTTGGCATCACATCAAACTAAACTGTCAATTTTCTCTAAAAATAAGCAAGTTGAATAACTATTCTAGTTTAAATTGCTTTTATTCACACATCAGTGTACTTATTTCAATTACCTTTATGTCAACGTGGTGTATTAATATTTGTATTTAAATAAGTACTTCAGTTCAACAATAAATTCAATTATTTCTTACTGTGCAATATAAATGTAAGTTTCATCACTAACATTGTTAAGTATATGTGTATTATAATTATAACCAGCGAGCAAGACGCGTCCAAATGTAATCAGTGATGATGTGTACATAATCCTGTGTAATGTTTAATAATATGTAATTGTAAACATGCAACATGTCTTGGCCACCTGTTATTGTAGGTTTAACAATTGTTGCTAACATTTTTATAAAAGGCTGACATTCCACTGTTATCGGTATGAACAGAATGCAGTGCCACAAAATAATATTAATTACCTTTTAAATGATATTATTTAATTCATATTTATTTATCTGAATAAGTTTAGTATGAAAAATTAATAAAACTTGTTTGTACAAATATACACACACATTATTAACTATGTACCTATTATGTAAGTTCTAGACAAGTATACAAAATAGTTCTTTAATTTTCTGAATATCGTTGATATTGTGTTGTGGCTTTTGCATTTGATGCATTAAATAAGTAGGTGTAAAGACACAATGTGTATTATTAGATATTTTAATATTATGATGTTATTTATAGTGTATCATGTGAAACAACAATGCCATTGTAATATCTAGTCGACCATAGCAAATGTTACTCTGAAAACAAGGCATTTAAACAATTTGTGAGAAGAATGTTAATTATTTTTGTCATCTTTTACAATTAAATATTGTATTTAACTATTTATAAATTAATGATGAGCACTAAGTGCTTGTCAATAGACAGACAATAAGGAGTTGAATATTTTGCTTTTGTAAATTAATTTGATATAATAAAATAATATATCAGTTTCTTAAATTATGTTTCAAATCAAATATAAATCATGAATGATAGAGAAAAATATTAAATAAATACCTATTTATTTACTTCTTTTGTTACCAAAGTGATTGTCGTTATTCAAGTATAGTTTTAGGTGTAAAAGAGTGTAAATATGAAACGTAAAGCATACATTCTAAAGTGTTGTACATAGATTCATTAGAATTCATTTTAACTTTATTTATTTACTGTCTGTGATAAAGAGTACAGTATCTATGACTTATATTATTTGTATAGTACCTATGTATTCTATGAAAAACATTTACCTAAATTTGTAACTAACTTTTATTGATCTTCATAGAGTTGAAATATTTTATGTTAATGCTCAATTTAATGAGAAATTTTTCTATAATTAAATAAATGCTTAATATTGTTTCTCCAAAAATGGATGTTTCTCAATTTATAAGTCTTCTGAAATTGTAGATGTAAGATTTACCTAGTTTATTTGAAATTAAATCTAAAATCAAAGCTATTTTGCAATGAGTTGCTTTACATTCTATTAAAATTTGTAGATCGAAGATAGACAATTTCTTTAATACATAATATTTTTGTATTATTGTTCATTTGGTTTTTGTATTAGGTAATAATTTGTGACTATATACAAAGGGATCCTACAACCATTATCTTAAATGTTGCATTGAATGGTGTAAGCTTTTTAAAAAGTTATCTGATAAATCCAAATTGTAATTTTATGCTATTGAATTTATCTCTTCAAATATCTTTGATAATTATATTTATTACATACTAATCCAAGAAGTAAACATTAGAAATCTAATACTCATCCTAGATTTTTTGAAGATACATATTTTTATTTGATATCTAGAATTCTTCTGCATGTCGGTTTATCAAAAATAATTGTAAGATTACAATATAGTACCTACCTAATAATACTAAACCTTCAATGTTGTTGCAGTGTTCAGCATCTAGTTTTCTAGTAGAGTGAGACTTCATTTATAGATTGTGGGTAGTTTAAGTCAATGTGATACACAAATATTTTAATAGTGAATACAGTATTTTAGTTACAAACTTGATGATGATGGTTAAAATCGTAAATTAATACTCTCAAGATCTTTTAAGTAATTTGTGCCAAGTTACATTCCAAGTTTTTGAAGTGAAATCACAATTTATAAAGTTTTGTATAGATTTTTTTTTGGATATTCAAAATATATCGACTAATACATAATTATAAAATTGATGTTAAAAAGTATATAGAATTGATGTAATATTGTTATTAATGACTTGGTTATAGACAATGATGTATTCTTTAAGAAGTTCTGTTTTTACATTAAAATAAAACTGACTGTTCTTGATGTTTAATTTTTTATTATTACTATTCACCTCTTACAAAAGGAAATTCATGGGTATAGGAAAACTATACACAATTTAGACACTCAGAATTACAAACTACTTGAAAAAAACCCCTCAATAAAAAAGGTTGTGTGCTACATCAAGTGGTGAAGTGCTCAATGCAGTTCACATTTCCATAAAGAAACACAGATTTATACAAATTCTTATCCTATTAGTCCTAATCTCAGTAACATTAATCATCAAAGATGTTAATTTCATCGCTTTTTTTCATAAATGGAACACTAGCACACAAAAACTGCGTCTCACTTTGTATATTCTTGACGCAGTTGTTACCTTCTGTGTGTTTTATCAGTAAATCTAACACTTCCATGTCTTTCTTTGCTGTTTCACAAACCTTTTCAACTGTAGATAACTCTTCTTCTTCAGCAGTCAGTAACGCTTCCATCAAAGCTCCTCGCTCAACACGTTTTCTCAATGAAGCGACTTCTTCCTTCAAATTCTCGTAGTCTGCATCGGATATGTTATGAGCATGAACTTCATCTTCAGGCAACAAAACATTATGTGGTATTTTTAACAGCCTTTCAATTTCACCATCAATTATTTGAAGCGACGGACCTGCCCGCTCACAATACAATTTTATAAGTTTATCACAAGAGTGTGTTAGAGTAACCTTGTCTGTATCATTAAGATCCAACGACTGCTGCAAATAGGACTCCATATCCTTCACCCCGGTGGTGATCTTCTGCTCAACCATTTGTCGCACTGAAATTTTTAGACGTTGTGCACCAAAACCAAAGTGTTGAGTCTCGTATTCTTCATCTGTGCCCCCAGTCCATGGTGTTGTAGTAATCATTTTAGCAATACGTGGTTATTCAAACAGTTGAAATATTACAAATTACACACAAAGACTTCCACACCACAGCACAAAACTGTGGTTAACTATAACTGAAATATTTTTTGAATCGGTGTTGTTTACAAAATGCCACCACCATCAGCGTCCGTCGTTTTGACAGTCGGTTTTGACATTGACAACAAGACGTTGGGGTTAGTGCTGCAGCATGAATAAAATTCAATTGAAATATCGATTCTAAATGAATGTGTTCGAACGCCTAAACTGATAAATATTTATTTTTAATTCTTATACCTACTCCTAAAAAAAGGCCATTCATTACATTATTATTATTTATATAAAGTCTTCAATACCAGTCTAAATCTTTGAACTGATAACATTTCAAATAGGTAACGAATCTATACATATAATAAAAATGTAAAAAAGCTGTGTCTGTACAGTGGCCAGCACATCAAGTTACTACAATCTGTCAAATTTCCTCAGTTGATATTGAACCAAACACGTTTGACATAAAAGTGAGGTTCGATTGAAGAAATTTGACAGATTGTAGTAACTTGATGTGCTGGCCACCGTACATTGAAGATATTTATCTCAAAATAACTTAGGACGACTAAGAAACAGTAACAGCACATGAATCAATGATTTTTAAAATTTTTGTCTGTCTGTTTGTCTGTTTGTCTGTTTATCTGTTTGTCTGTTTGTTCGCGCTAATCTCGGAAACTACTGAACCAATTCGAATAAAACTTTTTTTATTGCATAGCTGTAATATCAGGGCAACTTATAGGATATATTTTATTTTGAAGATCGGGCTCCTTGATGTAGAACCACAACAGCCCAGCTAAACTATAAGAGGTAGGTCAATGGCACTTTGACAAAAGTTGTTCAGATTGATGAGCATTTTATGATGCCATGAAAAAAATCAAAGGTCATGGAACATCTGGTTTGGAACTCTAAGAGCCCAGCTCCACTATAACAAATATGGAATGAAATGGAATGGAAAATTGTCAAATGTGATGAGCATTTTTGGATGAGATCCTATAAGGAAGGATATTCCGAACTTAAACCCCTAATGGAGCGAAAAGGGGGTTCCAAGTTTGTTCATGGAACTACGTGATTCCTTGGCCCAATCTACTCCAACTTTTGCATACACATTCTTTGACAGAATTGATGGATAAAATATAAGATTCAAACTTTAATAGAGTACTTACATCCCCTAATGGAATAAAAAATAATTTGGGGGTTACTTTCATTAGAAGTTGATATCTTTTTTTTAATATTAAATGGGTTTGCACTTGACTTCATCTCACCTGATGGAGAGTGACAATGAGGTCTAAAATGTAGCGTGCTTTCCCAGAAGAAGCACTCTCGACTTAAAGACACCCAAATTGCAGCTCTCTGAAAATACAGAAACCGGCAAGTTGTTCCATTCCTTAACAGTTCGTATAAAATAAATCAATGAGCCGCCTTAAAAATCTATTAACCTATAAACGAACATTTATAATAAGTATTTTTTTTTATATCTATTTAAATTATCATCTTTAAGTCAAGAGTCATAAAGTTCACGCAAACGAAGTTGCGGGCGGCCACTAGTAACAAATAAAAATTGACCTTTGTTTGACTGTTAGGGTTATGCAATATTTATTGCTTTTAGTATAATGCATCAAGAAATTATTTGATGGCGCCACTGCCGCTTACATCATAGAGTATGGTAGGCCCATTGGTTGTATTACTATGGAACTCCGTAATAATTCCTCAAGAATGGGAAAAACTAAGGTGTCAAATCAGTGGAGTTAAAATTAAATCAAATCGATATTTATGTCATTGAACTAATTATGAACTACGAATCGTTTATAACAATAATTTAACTCAGAGCACAACGTGTGTCACAACACTCTCTTCACAATAGGGTACTTGACTATTTTTTTTTTATGTGTTTAATCAAAAGACCCCTCTAATAAAGAAACATTGTTGAAATAATTATTTGATTCTGATTTGAATTACCTGAGATATCACAACTTTAAGAGCACATATTTTACGCGGGCCCAAAAACGCTCTATACAAATGGCTACCAACATGTGACGTCACCCGCTGGTATCTTGTATGCGCGTCTAGCAAATTTTGTTTGGTAGCTATATCAAATGTTTCGTTTATGTACATAGTTTTATAATAAAAGTTTGTGTTTAATGTGTGGGTAGTTCAATGATATAATTATTTTTTTAATATTATAAACTTTAAAAATGGACTTGGCCAAAAAGATATAGAATCTGCCAAAACATGGGTAAACATCGCGTCGAAATTGGGCATTTTTAACATGTTTTTATTTTAAGATTGCAACTAATTTATTAAATATGTTCATAATTTCTCGCTGCAGTATACCAGATCACTTTATGATAAATTAGTAAACTGTAAAATTTTACCTTTTTTGGAATGGTAAAGTATCTTTATCCTTCTTGAAAAAATGTCATTTTCGCGAGTTTCGTGAAACGCGTTGGAATCAATGCTCTCGTTTAAGAAAATGGCGTATAAAAAAAAATGTTTCTCACTGGAGCTCACTGGTCAAAGAGTAGATCTACCGGAAAAATATATTATTCAATCAAAATATTGTATAATGGTCATGGTTATGACCTTTGGAAAATTCACAAAAACGTCATTTCCCGAAGTTTGAGCTTGCACGCTCTTAAAGGCACAAACTATCATCCGCGAAACCGTGAACGAAAAAACAAGACTCCAATCGCGGACTAAACTAAATGTGGAACGGTCTTCAAGATATTATAATGCTTCGAGCTTTCTCGACTTTTCAAGATCCGTTTTCAATACTTTTCTTGAAAACGGATTTTTGCGGAACTAACGGAGTTCCTAATAGGAACTAAAACGGAGTGATTATATTCTCTTTGATAGGAACTTCCTATGCTCTATAACCAATCAGGGCAACCTTACTCTATGAAATTTATAAACGACAGTGGCGCCATCAATTAAGAAATATAAGGGGAATCTTGGTAGATCTATCGGCTGCCCACCAAAGCGGCTGCCTATGTACGATCATTTTTTCGCCTTATTTATAACCACGATTTTATAAGGCCGGCATCGGATCAGCCTCTCTGATCTCGCAATTTTCATGGGCGGCGGTGATACTTACCAGCATGTGACCCGCTTGGTCGTTTGCCACCTCTAATATTATTTAGATTAATGTATATGATAATGCCTTACACTGGATTAAAGTCTGACTATGATCTCATTACTTTTGATACTAATTATATGTAAACAAAGTTATAGTCACGAAATGTTTCTTAAAAATATGAGTTAAAGTTTAATTTCAAATATTTTAACGAAGTTGATTAATTTCTAATGTGATTTTTTTTACTATCTCTTTTTTGCCCTTTAAGCATGAGTCTTGAATCATTAAATCACCTTACATAATAAAATTTACAGAAAAAAATGCTATTTTGAAATCGGGGTCTGAGAGACCCACCAGGCATAGCGTGTAACTTATGCCCACCAGGCATGCCAAGGGTTAAAAAAATCAATTGTGTATGTTTTACTTAAGTTAACCTAGTAGGTACTACCTACGTACAGTACACATCAAAGTAAGTATACAAGACTTTCAAATTGCTTCAATCGACTCTCATCTTACTATCACATGTACTCGTATTAGGTTGAATATAAGTTGAAGAAATTTCGACGGGTTGTGTTGTGTTAACCTGATGTATACCTACGCTTTTTCTTAGATTATGTACAGTCAACTCCAAAAATATGTAGGTATACATACACTTTCGGACCTAGTCACAATACATAAGTGAACGACTTCTACTGTTTATAGACACAAACTTATTGTGACTAGGTCCGAAAGTGTATACATATTTTTGGAGTTGACTGTACCTATATCAAAAGCGCTTTGCGGACCTTTGGGGACATTGTTGCTTGGCACTATTAGATCGATCTTTTTGGAGAATCTTAGCTGAACCGATTTATCAAACCGATTATAATTTTTAGTTTTATTTCTTGGGAGAAAGTTATGGGAAAAAACAGAGACGTATAAAAAAAAAGAGTTTGGGAAATAAAAAAAAAATGTATAGCAGACGGATCACCTGATGGGAAGCGATTGCCGCCGCCTATTGACACCTGCAACATCAGTAGTCACAACAAGAGCACTGCCAACATTTAACTCCCACGGCCTCCTGTATGTAACGTTGTCACTCATTCGATCGCGAAATCGCGATACACAGCGCCGCGCGCCAGGCGCTACTTCACGCTGTGAGTACACAACAGACCGACGCGTCGTCGGTCTCCTGTGATAGATCTAGATCTCAGTCTATCAAAAGGTAGGTACTCTGTAGATCTAGAAATACTGAGAAAATCGCGCGCGAACGGTAGGTCTACAATTCTACATAGGTACCATTCGTATTTTCCAAATTGGAATTCCAATAGACTGAGACGAGTTTTTGCATAATACTTTCGATGTTTGTTACCTTTTGCTTGTTAAATGAAACCGTGGGAGTGCCACGCTTCGGCATTAACGGCCCGATTCGACCGGAGTGATACCATGGCCTCACAGAAGACCGGTACGGGCGTGAAGCAGCGCCTGTGCTGTGTTTCGTCGAGAGAGTGCGGGTAATTAAGTACCTAATGGTGGTTAAAGGTTGAAAGCGGGCTTGCCACTCTACTGATGTTACAGGTGTCTATGGGCGGCAGCAATCGCTTACCTTCAGGTGACACGTCTGTTCGTCTGCCATCTATCACATAAAACTACTCTGGGTAGGCCGCTGACCCAACCCTGAAACCCCTGATATTAAGGCTAACTGGAACACCGCTACGTCTGCTGACCGTACATAACGGTACAAATTGTGATGGTAAGTAAGAACAGAATTTTGTCTGATGTAAGTCCCTTTCTATGTTTTATAAGTGGTTTTTCAGCTGCCACTGCCTGCTGCAAGTAAAAAAACAAAGCCTCCAGCTTCTTATACTACGCTACGGATGAACTCGCTCGCCTGATGATCGTTGACGGTTGATGCGATTAATTTTTAACTAGACCGGTATTTTGATTAGAGAAAAATCTCATTACCAAAATCTCACGAATCCACGATGATACACATCTTACTGTTTATTTCGCAGTCCACAGTTCACTTCAGAGTTCTCAAGACTGACTTCAGTTTGATAGTTCGCTGTTCGCTCGCACGCCTCGCCTCGCATTTCGCCGTCCCGTCATCAGTCAGTAGCGGCGCGGATTTCACGGAGTGGGGACGTACTCGTTGTCACCGCAACGAAAACATAACCTCCCGTTATCGCGAAAACTTTCACTGTTTGTAAACTCTTTTGGATCTCTTGTGCTGTTTCCAGTTCGCTGTCGAGTGCTTGAAAGATTTTTCGATAGGTCGTGAAGTGTTGTGCTAAGTGTGTATTAAGTTGGTATTGTTTGAATTTTGTGGTGTGTGATCTTCGTACGCTCAGCGTTTTTGGCCGTGAACTTGAGCTTGAACTGTCTTCGTAGCTTGGTGGTAAGTTGCACGAGGTTTCAAAACCTGTAATATGTGTTCCACATGGAGTTATCAATGTTATTACTTGCTTTTATCAGTTCTGCGCATGCTGTGCCGCTAAATACCTACCTACGCGTGTTAGTAATGAAAGCAACCTGTTGATTCGTATAAACTTATTAACTTTTAGATTACTTACTTACATTTAAACGATTCGCGAGTTCGCGACTCCTACCTACGTCTATGTGTATCTACCTACCTAACTTACCGAAATACCATTAAATATCAAATCCTTTATTGCTTTCGGTTACGTTTACGTCCGCGTTCTTGACTTTTTTTTTGTTAATCGGCAGATGGAGGTAGGTACCTAGTGTACCTACCCGAGCACATCATTAATTCGTAATTCCATACCTTCTGTAGTAGTGTAGTTAAAAGTTAGGCATTTACCTACTTATCTATATTGGTTAAAGGTTCGTAGATTATAAAGGTGTATGTAACTAAGTAGGTACCTAGGTACTCGAATTTCAATATTACTATGTTACTTTCGTACTCATAACATCTACTGTGACTTAAAAACCTACCAAAAGTTATTCAGGAATCTAAGCTGAAAGGAGGGTCATCTGGTAGTCGTAGATGAGTTAGGTAGGTATTCCGAGTTCATTGACTCAGTCAAGTGTAATTAATGCATGGTACCTACCTACATTATAATTTATCTGGCTAATTGTGAGATCGGAAGAGTTACTTAAGTCGGTAGGTTTACAGAATGTGTAGGGGGAAATGGGGATATTCAGACTAGTAAGACATTGTAATAAAATTTTTGGCGATTAATTAAAACCTAGCTGGCGAGTTTCTCGTCGGATATTCTATCCAGAATCAACTAAGTACATGTCTGATTATCTGGAGCACAAGTGCTTAAAAAGCTATTTGTACGGAGTCAAGTCATTGTATAAGATGTTTTGTGAAGATTGAAATGATCAATGAAGTGTGTCAAAAAGAGGCCTACCTCCAAATAGAGAATGGACTTTCCTGCTAAGTATTTCCTCAACTTAGCGTGATGCTAAGTTGCTTGTCTGATACAAGAAAGAAAAGAAAGACAAGAAAAGATCTGAAAACTGAAAAGTCCACTCACATTCCTTTCACGACATCAAGCCAAGGTATTTTTTCTCGGTTTGCTATAATGCAGTGTGTAAATTAATTTGTTTATTCTATGTACAGCTTACCTAGTGTCGTAGGTAATAGTAGGTACTTACATACCTACTGGGGCATCGTGCGTGATACAGGCTGTACTGTATCACGTCGCGATGTAGCGTAAATTGGTGACTCAGGACTCCTGAGTCAGGCCGCGACTTTATGCTTAGGATTTATGAAACATCCCTTAATCCCTGTTGTAAGGCCATAAAATTCGCGGGCAAGGCAATTAATCATCAATGGCTCCAGTCGAGCCTTATTTACTGCTCGCTTCACGCGGTCACGAGTGTCACGATTCACGACCTAAATCCGATTGTGCTAATGAATATTTTTGGTTGAACACAAACAACTCCGTTCTACTTTTTGTTGCGTTCGGGCACGTGTAACGATTTGGTACTGCACACTAGTGAACATTTGTGTGAGCCATATAGCCACTGTACGTACGTATACTAGAACCTAATAACGATACGATAGGAGATATGTGTAGATACAAATTTCGCAGTAAGACCAGGAAGTATTCAAAAAGCCTGTTATAACATACAAGTAAGTAGGTAGGTAGTTAGATAAAACTACCTTAACTTACCCAATAAATGATTGGTCAGCAAAATAAATAATTTGTCAGCAATTAGGCATCAATAAACATTTCATCTTATTTACAAGTAATAAGCGTTTTGGATGGTGATCATGGTGATATCTGTTAAGTTATCTTATCTAAGTTACCTAACAATTTGAACATACTAATAAAATAAGTCAGAGGTATATAGTCCTACTTCCGACTGTACATTCTGAATATCCGATATAGTCCGATATGTTGTACCTATCTGAAATAATCAGACACACACACACATATACTTTTTAAATAAATACATGGAATGGAATGGAATATTAGCCGCGGCTGTATTTCCTGACGGCTATGACTTAAGGACCTTCTAATGTTCAAAGATTCTGATAAATGAGAGAGAGAGAAAGTATGAGTCAATTTCAGAGGAATATGGATTATAATTATGACCCGGGTGATCGACCTAACTAGACCTACACTAGTGTGTAATACAAAAGCTTGCTTGCTTTCGTATAATGAATTGAATTTGAATAGGTATTCGTAAATCAGATACACTCGTAGCAAAAGAGGATTACATTGAAATGTAATGAATGCACTTAGTAGTAATTTAGTCGGACATTTGTATGAATGAAGAGGGGTATGTTCGCCGAACTAGATCCATAACTTGCTCTGTAATTGTATGGAATACATTAGAGCTAGCATAGCTTATCTAGTTCTAGAACTATATCCCAGTAAAGGTTTTGTTTTAGTTTAATTACTACAAATAGTCTGTGAACAGCAAACACCTGTTCTACGGTCAATGTAACTAAACTAATTTGTATGCAAATTGAGGTCTTCTCCATTTTTAGAAGCGAAATTCTATTTTCCACTCTGCAGCTCTGAGCATTACCAACGAGTCGGAATTCAGATTATGTCATCCCATCCCAACCTTTTTGTGCGTAGCGATAGATAACACCTACATATTCGTTAATTAAACCTGATAAGGTTTGAAGTACTTTGTAATCGTTAAAATGGTAGGTAAGTATTTGAAATAACATAATGAAAGTACGTACATTCCTAACCTAACCTAACCGTGTGATAAGATGACATCCTGTCAAGTACTACCTAATGTTATATTAAACCTCATTTGATCAATTTTAAGGCTGGAAGTTACTACGTTCTTTTTTAAAATCCGCTTTTTATGTTTTTATTGTCATGCGTTCTTCTCTCTTCAGACTATTAAAAGAAGACATATCTCTCTCACTTATCGAAATTAATGACCTACACATCTCCCTCATAATCTGATTTTATCCGCCTGAGACACTCCGGGCATAGCAGACATACGTGTCCGCTATGCTCGGCTTTAAAACCAATTAAAATTCTTATAAATGCATGTGTTAGATACATTTCTTTTATACATAACAGTAGAGTTTGTTCACACGAAGACGAATCGTGTTTTCTCTCGAATGGTTTATTTTCACGATTTGTTAATTTTTTACGGGAGCAAATGCTTTACTTTTTTAATACCCATGTTCACACGCTTCACGGATGACGGATATGGATACTCTTTTTAAAATCAATGAAAAATGAAATGATTCCGTGTTCAAATATTAACATTATCCGTCAAAGCGTATCGTCTTTTACGAATCGTCAAAGACTTATTCTGTGTGTTTGCGCCCTTAGTTAGTATATACCATTACATAATTATGTTCTACTAATTAGGCAGGAATATAGTCTATCTATGAACCTAATTAACACTAATTCATATTTATTATAGACACAAAGACTGGCTTTAAAGTATTTTATATAGGTATCTCTGTTTATGTTTGAATTTATGTATCACTTAAACCATTTCGCAATTCTGATAAGTAACTTTGCGATAAGACGTAGATAAGGATTAACAGCGTTACTCAACTTCATTTAATCTCGCTTTTATTATGGAGTTAATAATTAAATGAAGAAAACATCATCACATTGAGTACTACCTAATTACGAACCTTTTTTTTATGTCGAATCCCCCCGCATGACGGCGGGGGTCTACCGACTAAAACTCCTGGGGTACCTCCCGTCTACGCCAGAGAGGGGAGGGGACATGAGAATCTCACTAAAAAGTCCCAATTCATGTCCCTCCCCAAGCGTACTCCCCCAGGGTGTGCTGAAGAGAACTAAAGTTTAATTAATAAAAGTAGGTAGTAACATTAATTTCGAAATAACAGTAATTTTGGGGTATTTTTGGTCACATAGCTCGGAAGGATGGACATAACCTGTTACTTGTTAGAGTTGTTAGCGATGTTATTCCTGTTAATATTTATTAGTTCATTCGAAAAAATAGTGTGGTCAGTGACAATGACATCGTCTCTAATCTCTATATCATCCTCTGACACCCCTCTCTCGAAGACCATATCCAGTATCGTAGCGTAATCGGTTCGTGGGGTGCGGTCCGCCCCGGGCGGGACCTTTAAGGGGGCGGAAAAACTAGGTTTCATCATTGAGGAATAAAAGAGAGCGGCAAGGCAGTCTTCCGCCCAGGGCGGCCGATACCCTACGCCACTGACCCATGCATGAGTTGGGGGGACTCCCTGGATCGGTACTTCTTTCCCATTTGCGGACTTATCTATGGTCAAATGCTTGTAAATTCATGCATAAATAAAATGAACAAAATTTTGCAGTCTTATCTTCAATATTTGGCCTCTGTTAAGCCTTCTGTCCATTCTAAGATAAGCGGACTACATTTACTTTAATGTATTTTTAGTCAGGTTCAGAAGCAAAATAGTCAACTTCTATGTTAACAGCTTTACAACCTTGTAAGGCTAGTATTTAACTGTTCACCAAATTACAAAATAAAAGCGCTAATAAACGGATTACCATTTCGATAAAAGTTGTTCACACCAATCATATTACAAATAGTGTAGTCAAGGACTTGTTTTATTTTTTAATTTCTAGTAAGAGAAAGTACTTTACTCATCGAAATCTCGCAGGCGTATCCATACTAATCGAATGTTTAAGGTCGTTGACCCTAAATTGCACTACCTAATCCGAACACTGGTCTTGAGGCAAATGGCGGAATGAATTGGGCCACGGTTGTTCAAACATCGTAAAATAATTACTTATGCAGAAAATGTAGAACGCCTTTTTTACATGATAGCAGCAGCAGACCAGCAACTCGAGTGGAGTCACAACACTCCTTCCTCGATACTCTCACTTGGATAAACATAGAATAGGTCGATTCACGAAAGATGACCACAAATGACGATCGTCTACGCTTAATATCTCATGAAGTAAAGACTCAAGACAAAAAACATGGGCAATTAAACATATAATGTGTTTAGTCTAAGCCCTTGTAATGTATCAAATTGAGATTGAGCCACTTCTTCATGAGATAACACGGGTAGACGATCGTCATTTGTGGTCATCTTTCGTGAATCGACCTGTACAGGCGTTGCTTCACACCAGTTTTAAGTGAGGCCGTGGTATCACTGGTCGAGGCAGAACATTCTTGTCACGGAAATCAGAACTTTACCCATGAATGTGTCAGGCGACCCACGCACTTTACATGTATTTAAATATTGACTGAACCTTTAAATAAATAAATGTGTGTACAAGATAATTGTAATTAAGATAATAGTTATCAGCAAAACAAACCAAAACAAGGTTATCGTTCGTATTTGTACTTTGTAGCACAAAATCGTTCTTCGCGTATAATTACCATGTGCGCAGCGCAATAAGATGGTTTCCTATATAGTTCTTTTCGAGTACAATGTACTAAGTTTCGATATTTAAAAACATCGGTCGGGTTTGTTAATATAACCAATCCTTATAACTTCTTCTCGAACGTGGTACACATGCCGATATTATCATATCAAATATATTAGTTAAAAGTGGACATATTATATTCTCATTTCGGACAAACACATTAAACATTGCGACATCAAGGTTGTCGAATTTCTGTCCGAACTCTAGGCAGGGCAGATCGACTCGCCATTGCAACCCATTGATCGGCAATTGAAGCGACGGCTATGCTTGGGGTGCTGGGTCAAATGCCCAGGTCGGGCCATTTGTATCTGAGTTTTCGATAAGAAATTCTCAGTGTCAGCCCGAAGTCTGGAAGTTGGCGGCCCTGTACCCCCGTGCCTCGGAAAGAACGTTAAGCCTGGCTCTGCACCTGATCCCTCTTCGGTCGTGTCACTATTTGGTGTCTCCCTCCACCAGCCCATGGTCCTTCCTACCGTCTCGGCATACAGACCCAATCTTGGGCGTCGCTAACCAGGTACTTGCTAAGGGCTCTTTTCCCCGGTACGTTTCTTCACTCCCTACAAAGTCTGTGTCTGTGACCCATCTCAATGTCACTTCTCCCCAAATGGGGAGTGAAAACACCACAGCGCAAGCGACTCGCGCTCGGGCAGTTCCACATCATCAAACTATTTGGTGACTCATCGAAATATGAGGGCAAGGAAATAGTTGCACAGACCCTTAATAAGCACTGTAATTTATCCCGCCCGTGCGCGGGCTTATTAGTGACTAATTGCCTTTCGTAGCCCAAAAATCGTGTAATTTCTTCAATCACCATAATACGTATTTCAGGTAAGACATTGCTAATAATCTCTTTTTCCTTTTAGCTATAAAGTAGGTTAGGTACTACACTACATAATGACCTGCCTCCATTAGGTGTATCAACGCAACGAAACTCCTTTTATTGTCTGCGCCGGGCCATGGTGAGTATTCACTAGTGATGCGTATGAGTCGAATAGAAAACCATAGTAAGCATAAGTTCTGTAGTAGTTATTGTAGCCCATTGTAGTTATAGTAGCAATTGTAGCCCAGTGGAGTAGAAGGACGCCTTCCTAGACGGGATGATGTCGAAGGTCACCACATGCTTGCATTCTACAGTTAATTTGGTGAGCCGAGCTAACAGGGTGAGGGAAAACATTGTAGGTCTTGGATCGTTTCCAAGCTGTGGATATCCTCACTTGTTGAGATGATGATTCTGATAGCAAAACTATAATTGAGTTGATCTGGTTCTTTTTGTTAATAAGTGCGAAAATCTGACGGCAGTCATCATCATTTCAGCCAAAAGACGTTCACTGCTGGATATAGAGCCTCCCCTAATGTTCTCCAACAGATCGGTCTTGTGCCACCCGCATCCAAGGGATTCCCGTGACCTTCACCAAATCGTCGGTCCACCTTGTGAGGGGCCTGCCACGACTGCGACTTCTTATACGCGGCCTTCACTCAAGGACCTTTCCGCCCCAACGGCCGTTTATTCTCCACGCAATGTGCCCTGCCCATTGCCACTAGAACCACGCAATTTTTTGTCGATGTCGCTTCATTCATGTGTAAATACCAAACTTCCCCATCACAGTTGCATCAGCATTTTCCTATAGTTTCTATATTGTGTGACCATGTTACATCTGTAATGTTATCCTGTGTAAGGAATGACAATTACTTCAAAGTAATTTCCCGACTTGCTCAATCCTAGATCATGGTCAATGCTTAGGTACCCCTTAGAAAAATGTCCGTCATCGTGCCCTATTCACATATTATCTAGGATCGGCGTAGTTTTCTTCTTCCATACCTTACCCTACCTAACCTACCCTGAAGGGTTGTGTGAAAACTACCCACTAAACGGCAAGTGTGTGGATGACTATAGGCTTTCTTAAGAACCACTCGAGTAAAAAAAATCTTGAATCGAGTTAGTACAATGTCTGTCCCACGTCGCACCACTAATTCGTAGAGACGTAATCCCGATTTAGCCGAGTTTAGGGATACGACAGCCATTTTGGGGGTTATGGGCCATCACCTTCAGACGTTAATGGGTCCATCAAAGAAGAAATGCCATCGAGTTACTTTACTCATTTCTTGTTGTAGGGCAGGAGAGCCGTCGTTACGGTCCATTTGCCTTAGTGGTTTGGGGTAGGCCTGCAATGTATGACGGTACGTATCTTTTTTTTATGGACTCCATCAGTGGTAGACTATTATGTAAGAGTAGAGTGTGCTATGAGTTTTAGTGTAGAAATACATCCATATAAATGTACAAGTTATCTTATAAGAAAATGTTAGATTATTTACAACTGACGGACTGAACAGAAAAATACTCATAAGTATTTGTAGTAAAAAATTACGGTGCATCTTCAAAGCTTCATGCTAAAAAAATACTACAACAAAAACACATTATTTGATCATAAATTTAGCAATCGTTTAAATAAACAATTTTGTTAACAAACAAAAAAATCTTGGACTTGAGTTTCCCATATTTTGTCTATAAACAAAATGTTTTTGATATTTTATCGGCACATTATAAAGCACTAGTTGCACCCGCGGTTTCACTCGTGTGGTGATAGAATTGTCGTTATATTTTAGATAATTATGTATTTATTTTGATATATTTATTATTGTGTAGTTTCATAAACATGCATTACCTATACATAAAAAGTAAATAATACATATATAGGAGGTACTGATAAAAAGTTTTAATGATTTTGATGTACCTACCATAATTTGTAAGTGTTACAACAACACTCGCATGTTTAGCTACCTAATGTTTTGTATGTGCATGACTAATTTGTCTATCCACTTTTAGCAGTGAAATATAATTTGGCATTGGCAATATGAATGTGGTAATTCTAGGAATAACATAACCTTGAATTATTGTGGTGTTCATTTATAGACCATTTCTAGTGCGCTAGTACCTACCTACTATTATTTATCAACATTAGCACGTGTACGAAATCGATTAAAACGCCATCAAGATGGTTTATCAGATTAACTATAGGTACCTAAATATGTTATCTGATAAACCATATTGCGTTTTATCTCAAACATTTACGGACTGATAGTTTTTGTTCATTCGAATAATCGATGATTGCTAAGTAATCTTACTTCCTAGTGTCAACAAAATCGCTGAAGGTCGCGAGTGGAGGAACGTAAAAAGTGTTTTGTTTTGTGTCGGTCCGACGGAACACATGCGCGGTGATGTCATCGCATGCGCTTGCGACGCGTGTCCTATAGGTTATTTAACTCTAATCAGTGGATTGGAGCGATGGTTCCGCGGATTAGAAAATGCGTTAACTTAGGCTGAAATCCGAGCATGCAGCTGATGCAGCCCTGGATTTTAAAATCTATCTGCATATCCCACTAGTATTATAAACGTGAAAGTTTGTAAGTAAGGATGGATGTTTGCTCCTCTTTAACACAATAACTATCGAATGGATTTTAATGAAACTTTACAATAAGATAGCTTATACATCAGAATAACACATAGGCTACAATCCATAAAAATATTTTGTGTGGATTGTCTAAAATATGACGGCTAGTTACCATCATCACTTCACGCGTACGCAGACGCGAGCGGCGCTAGTAGGTTTTATATTTCTGCGACACTTTGTACGTATTTCTCTTTAGCGATCAGCGGTTATGAGGGAAACCACGTGCATGTTTTGGATAGTTTCTGAAAGGAGTAAATATGATTCAAATTCCATATGGTGTGGTTAATCTATCAAAGAGTTGCGAATGTCAGACGACAGTCGCTTTAGTGTAATTCCTTGCTTGTCAACCTACATATTTGGATCTCTCTGGGCCGCTTTCCATCAGGCGGAGTGAGGTCATCTTGACTGCCCAAATTCTTGATTATTGTCAAAGCGTTCTCCGGACTCCGTAGTGACCAATTTGGATAATTTGGACACTATACTAAAAAACGCTAAGGCCTAATCAGTAGATTAATTCTCAAGTATCATTCAAAATCACAACTTGTATGATTATGTTCGTAGGCACTCGTGATTTTCAACTGATCACGATAAAACTCTCTTCGGAGATAAGATATGGCACTATGATAGGATAGACGAAATTATTACATCAAAACATTGAATTCTTACTGTGATTTTTGTGCAATAAAGTAATATCTATCTTCTGTCTCTTCAAGGTGAGAGAGAATTTAAGTTTCAATACCTCAAAATACCTAAGTTTTACAAAGTTATTTAATATTTACTTAAACTATTAATTTTAATCACTAAATACGATTGACAAAGCAAATCCATGCTTTATTTTTCAGGTCATGTACAAACAGCAAAATCACGGAAGTGGACACATGAATAATGCTCTGACTGATTACTCGTATATACAATAGCAAAATATATTTCTTTATCTGCCGCCTCATTCACAAAAACATCATATACTCGTAATATATTATAGTTTAAACGGCACGAGTTGAAACTACTTAGATTAATTTGATGCTAATTGTGCAATTGCTCAGCGATTAACGACTTTAACTTAATTGCTCTTATATAGTAAACAAGTAATTCAAAGCTCTTATTAAATGGATAATTTCATTAAATCACGTACAGTCAACCACACACCGGGTTAAGACAACCTGTCGAATTTCCTCAATTGATATTCAACCTAATGTGTATGACCGTAAGATGAGAGTCAATTTAAGAAATTTTGACAGTTTTGTTTACTTTGACGTGTGGCTGTACGTACATGCTGACCGATTTTATCATAAATTAGTTTCCTGACATACCTTTGCGTTTGCGTATTAAAAAGGCCTAAATACCCTTTACATCGTCATCCATTTAAATATATTAAATGTTTCTAGATTATAATAAATTAAAATCGCAACCTTGATCACCGGTCGCAACTAGAGGTTCCGGACACAGATTACTAAATAAATACGAGTAGTACAAATTGTATAATCTGCCATCGTAAACAATGCAAAATTTTTTTTTCAGAATGCCTAAAGCGTCATTAAATCCGTAACATATGAGTTAACTATTTAAACATACTAATCTAATATTAAATAGAATAGAATGAAATATAATAGAAAAATATTTATTCATTAAACAATTTTACAGCTAATTAGTAACATTTAAAATTTAAACCTAAAACAATTTGTGCCGAAATATTGCTGCTCGTGATGCTGCTGCATACATTAAGATTGGTTCGAACTTCAAAGAATCTAAAAAGGCAAAAAAATATGTGCAAAAAATCTTGTTGAACTAGAGAAAAAAACAAGCGCATTTGTTATGCATATTGTTTCTCTCAACATGTTTCTTTACTTGTTTGATGAATGAGGCATGAAATATTTCGCATAAGTTTGACCGCAGCCCGTGAGTTGTTACAAAACTGCTGAATTATTCTGAAACGTGATTTCGATGAATTGCTAGTTTTTGTTGTTTACGTATTCCGTTGATTTGCTTTACGTACGGCGACTATTCTCCTAAACTCTCGAATCATCCAATGTACCGAATAAATACAAATATTGTGGTGCTGCCAACAATTTGGCATCGATAAAAAGAAGATCTAACGCAATAATGTAAAAACGGTAACCCATGTGAAAGGAAAGAATTTGTATTAAACAAAAAGGGCAAGAATGTTGACCTAGAAAGCGTCGTACGGCTATCAAACCCATCGAATGGGTATCCTTGTGTAACGACCAAGGTTTGCGATCCCAAGTCTTCGTCATGCCCTTTCTTTCGGTGCTACTCGTAAACGCTGAATTTTAAAACCGACTTAGACGTTAAAAATTAGAGCATCATTTTGTGATCCTTAAGCTGCATGCCCAGCGTAGTGATTTTGGACATTACTTTATGTCCTCATTAGACTGGACCCCTGTCAGACTAGAGTTGCATGCTAAGGAGAATCCATCAAAGGACAAGCTGATGATTGAGGGACGTTATAAAACACCAGGAGCGATTCAATGCCTTTGTTTTTTTTTATGTGATAGGTAGCAAACGAGCAGGCGGATCACCTGGTGGTAAGCAAATGCCGTCGCCCATGGACACTTGCAACAACAGTGGAGTTACACGTGCGCTGCCAACCTTTAATCCCCTTCCCCTCCCCGGGTGGGCCTCCGGAACCCTCACTCACTCGGCGAAACACAGCACACGGGCTGCTTCACGCCGGTTTTCTATGAGGCAGTGGTATCACTCCGGTCGAGCCGGCCCATTCATGCCGAAGTGTGGCTCTCCCACAATTAATCATGAGATTTCATGTTCATTTTAAAACAGCTATGACATTTTATTCAAAAATGCTAGCAAGATTAAGTAAATAAAGTACGTAAAACTGCACATGGATACTGCTGGAACTTGAAACCTCAACCTTGTACTAACCGTTGCTGATGTAAGCTATCAAAGACACTAATAAATCTGTCGATATTACCTACTTACTCTATACTTTTTCTATAAGTTTTTTTGGTAGCAGGCTGCGCTTCGATGTTTTTTATGCTCTGAAGAATACTTCCTTAAAATATTCCAAAGAGGAAGTGGCATCGGTAATTCGTTCCGTCGTAATTTTTATTCACTGCAGCCTCGCCTGCCAAGTCTCCATTCGGGAAACTGATTCGAATTCAACACGCGCGGCGGAGAGACGCTGATTTTGTTTTCAAATTAAAAACGAGCCGTCACGTGATCACGTCCGAATAAAATATTTACGACAAAAGGTCTCGGGTTGGTTATGGTTGAATCTGTTGACTTCGATAAATCGCTGCATTGATAAATAGTCAATCAATCTACGTCAGACAATCTGATAGTAAGAAATTAAAAGCAAAAACTACACCATTATGTTCAATTTTATTTTGATTTTAATTCCTTCTCTTACTGAGCAGTAATCAGTAAATTATGATCTAGATACTTAAAGAAGCCTGGAACAAAATAATATGAAAGGATATTGAAAAGTTAAAAGGGAAGTATTCAAGTGGACTAGAACAAATAGGAAAAAATATAGATGCAGGGCAAATTGAAGTTGATAATAATTACATTATGGGTAATTAGTGCGTGCGACTATTGTACGTATGCGTCTTCAGACCCATATTCCGTCTCGAATTCGATAGGTGTCTGTCTTTTGGGACATACTTTACTCGTACTTTTCTTCACGTCTGAAGGCCTGTGGACAGCTCACGGTGATCACTCTGCTGATGCAAACTGTCGAAATCTGCAGACTCGTCTGACGACGTGTAGAAGAGAGCAAATATTCATACACGACCGATTCGCCATACACGAGCAGCGTCGAAACGCCCCAAGCAGACGGACCGAATGTGAGACAATAGCCTATTCTCACTGATTTCCACATTTTTGTTTTTCCACTTATTTTGCGTCTGCGTCTGTTTGGTGACGCATTTCAACTTGGATGCAAAGAATTTTATGCATTACACATATGGTTGAAGGCAATTTATTGTTACAATCGGTAATGGTCTATCTTTTTTAAAATGTTTTGTATCCTGTTCTACTCAGAGAGTAAATTCGCCGCTGTCCGTGGGTAATCAACAGTCGAAGTTTGTCCCAAGTCTTTCAGTAAGTCGTCAGGGACGAGCGTTTTATCATTTGTGTTCTGTTCTGTTCTTTACTGTTGACACGATTTTTGATGAAATCGTCGGTATTAACATTATTCCATTCCGGAAGCATGATGTCTGCATGACTTTTTCAGCATAATTATGATATAATTTAATGATTCTTCATTCACATCACTTTGCGGCACTTTATTGCACCAAAACAAACTAAAAACTAATGCACAAATAAGCTAATACTGAAACAATTTTTTCACTACTATCAAAAGCCAAGTTTAGTGTTCTTCTATGGCCAAGGTAGGCATTGCAGACACAACAGAAATCGATTTTTATGGTCACTGGTAAAGAAGTACAGAAACATTGTCTTGCTTCGCACGTCTTAGTATTCTTACAAACAAATACAGAGAGAAATCTAGCTCAGAGGCAGATAATATTAGAATGGCATGCACCACCTCATTTTACTACCAAGACAGTGGCGACATGCTGTCTTGACTATTATCTGTGCTCTTTCTATTTTTAACAGTGGTTATTTTTTTGATATTTAAGCTTACTTAATGGATTATTTAATAATTAGGAGGAATTATTTGATATAAGGTATTCCAAGAATTATTATCTTCTTTAACTGACCTGACAAACATTTCTCCAAAACAAATAATTGAATGCTTAAATATGTAATGTTTTCCAAAGAATTTTGTGAGTAATTATTCCAAGAATTCGGAGCTATTTAAGCTTTTTAATTTTTTGACGAACTTTTCCGCACTATTTTAAAAAGAGCCCAACCTCGTGGTTACAATTCCCAAGAAATATTGTTGTTACAATTGGCAGAACATCTAATAGATATTGTATTGTAGGTATACGCGTATCATCAGTCCATCACATGTTGTCAACTATTTTGTTACGAGAAAGAGATTAAGAGAAGGCGCTCTGATAACTTTAATCCGCAACACACTCATACATCCGCAACTGAGTAGGACCAACACACACGTCTCACCACAACAAGCCTTTTTCGGCACACGCATCGCAATCACTAAAATGCCTTCGATTCAACAAACCGCGCGGGAGATTTTTATTCCCACTTTTGTCGGCGACCTATTTTCTATTTTTGCTCTGCCCTTTGTTCCAAAGTCTTTGGCATTTTTTTCTTTAACGACTATTTTTACGTTTCTTTTTTCTTTATTGACGATTTTTGTCGTTACTTATTGTTTTATTATTTAGATAACGAGCTCTAAGTCGCATCTCGCTGTTACCTTACCTGCTTAGATCTTGCTCTTGTAGTAGGTTATATTCGTATTTGAACGTACTTTTCAAAACTTGGGATGGTGGATGGATAGATGGATTCAGTCCAGCTAAACTGACTTGTATCTGATCTATGAATTGATTGAGGAAGAAGTCCGGCTTACACAAATTGTATTTTGTCGTCATTAAAGATAATGAAGAAACTATTTAACTTTCGAACGTAACGGACACTTTCAATCATTCCTGGTCGATCAATATCATAACACTGTTAATCTAATTAATGAAATGGCACTTTTAGTTGACGCCTGTTACGCATAATGGACTGGTGAAGGGACTTACAGTTGAGTGGAAACTTACGAGTTTTACGTCAAAGGGTTGTAATTAATTATGGCTGGAAATGTTTGGATTATTTTGATCCTGTATTATAGATGAATGCTACTATTATCGGCAATCCGTGGAAAACAGCGTGTAGGTACTATACCCAAGTAGCATTGAGAGTTCTATAGGAGTTGACTAATGGTGCACATTTATTCTTTAAGCTGTCTATGTAAGCTGCACAAGAGTTGTATAGCATGCTGTACAGCCCGTTTACCACCGATTTGGGCACAAATTATTCAGCTTTAAGTTCTCAAAAGGTACACAGTAGTAGAATAGTGGCTCTTTAATGGTAGTTTAAAGAGAGAACTGTGGTTTTAAAGCTGACGAATGGCACTATTTTAGATTCCCTGTGGTTATTTATATAGACAAGGGAGTTATTATAAGTGACAAGTGAAAAATTATAGAGCCAATTGTTAACACTCGTAATCACAAATGTACCCTATAACCGACTTTTAAGCCGCTTTTGGATCGAAATAGTCACTTGAGTACCATTTTGTAACGCATAATATTTGCGACACATGTTTTGCTTGCATGTACATAATATCAGAGGGAGATTGTGAAGCCATTTTGATGTGATTTGATTTTAAGTACACTCTGTTTATATATGATGTTGTGTTAATTTTACGGGGTAATTTAAATTTATCGTAAAGAATATATACATTTATTGTTAAAATTTTCACGCGCCTATGTTATATAATAATATAATCAAATAAGTTTAACAAAATAAACAGAGACAAACAAATCAATATTTCATATTTGTGTTTTAATGACATTAAAATTACTGCATGGGTTTGTATTTAAATATCAACTATAAAATAAATAACGAAAACTCGTGATAAGTGATAAAATCATACTTAATATAAAAATATTATAGGTTATTAAGAGTAAAAAAATGGTGGTCATTGTCTGCATCTACAGTGAACTATTGTAACTCAAAATTAGTATTGCGACCTGTATAAAGTTACACACGTGTACCATCATATTGACGTGAGCTCTAGAAAGGTTCACAGGTGTTGTGTTACGATGCGAGCAACCTAACAGCGTACATGTGAACCTCTGAATAGCCCATGCCGAATTACATATCTTATAAGGTTTTTGTTCAGCTATGAAAATGAAAACGCCAATAGTTACGTAATAAGCTACATTTACACCGCTATAGATTCCTTACACAGGTTTAGGTGGGTATGCTCGCTTTATTACAGCTAATGTACAACGTGTGACCTCTGTTAATGCTAAGATATCATCAATGAACTAAATGTGGCCTTTTAAAGAGAATAAAATGCTATTTGGGTATCCACTAAACCCGTGATAGCGACTTTAGAAATAGTTGGCAAAAATCGAATTTCTGTCTTAAAGTTAGTACTAATAACCCTCACTTGACAAAACAGCGCTGTTGTGAAGCCATGGTATATCTGTGATTAGTCTTGACAATAGATGGCGCTGGGTGTCGACTGCATCGCGTGTTTCTTATTTTCGAGTGAGCCTTGTTCTCTTTATAAAAAGTATAGATTATGTAATTATGATCCATAAACAACATTGTAAACACTTTTCGAACACTGTACCTATGTATATAGACGCAAATCTGGAACATCCATATTGACACGAGTAAACACTGCGTCACTTAGCCTGCGGCCACACGTTAACTCCAAGAATATGATATTCTATATTAGATCCATAAACATCTTTGTGTTGGCGATTAAATTGACACAGCTGTCGTAAAGGGAGATCGCTCGTTCGGCCACGGATAATAGGGATTAGGGACGCCCAACGTGGAGTTAAGAACGGAATTGTGGATTGCCTTGAAGGGATAGTTTGTTTGTCTTCGCCTTTAGTACTGCATGGCCATGTGAGATGGCCTTGCGGTTTGGAGACGGGACTTAAATACTCATACCGTATCGTACGTAAATCGATATTAAGAAACGTGGGAGAGCAATGCTTCGACATGAATGGGCCGGCTCGACCGGAGTGATACAATAGCCTCAAATCAGACCGGCGTGAAGCCAGAGGAGGTTACCAGAGGCCCAATTCGGGAGAAAAGGGTTAAAAAGTTGGCAGAGCATTTGTGACTCTACTGGTGCTGCAGGTGTCTATGGAAGACGGCAATCGCGTACCATGAGGTGATCTGTCTGCTCGTCTGCCACCTATCAGACACAAAAAAATTTAACTTCATGTGTCGTAATAGTTACAAAGGAAAACATATCGCCAAGGCTCTCAGCGAGATTGACACGGGGGTGTTGAAAAACGTTTTTTCCATGGGAAAATGTCAATCAACACTGAAACTTGTGAGGGAAACACTATTAGTTTCGACTTTTGCCGGGAGTCAAATGACCGAAAACTGTCGAGGCGTAGGTATCTAAAAGATGACGACCTGTGGTTTGTTTGTAAATGCCATTAGAATTTAACAAAATTTTCCATAATTCGATTTTTACAGATCTATATTGTTGTCTACTCAAAATATATTTTTTTAATCGTTTATTTCTCTCACAGATAGGTCTTACAGACAGTGATAGGATACTATTTAATGTGACAACCAGACCTTGACTTTGTGAGAGACTGGTGCCTGAAGTAGGTTTATAAAACCTGTAGTTACAGGTCATCATGTTCTTCATCATGTTTCGATGGAGTCTAGCGTACCCCTTGGCGAAATTATTAATAGATAGATACAGAAGATTACTGATCCCGACCTCACTTCGTTTCGGCACTGAACTTAGAACAGTACCAATAGATCGCGCTGTGAGTCGATTCCATCGCTCTAGTGTTTATTAAAAGTTACATTTATACCAAAACTAGCGGCCGCCCGCGACTCCGTCCGCGTGGAAAAGTAACTTTTTACCCCCCTTTCAACCCCTTACAACCCTCTTTTCGCAATAAAAAGTAGCCTATGTCCTTTCTCAGGGTCTAGATTATCTGTATACCTGTATAAGTTTTGGCGTGAAAGAGTAGCAGACAGACAGACAAACAGACTAATTAATTGTGGGAGAGCCACGCTTCGGCATGAATGGGCCGGCTCGACCAGAGTGATACCACTGCCTCACAGAAAACCGGCGTGAAGCAGCCCCTGTGCTGTGTTTCGCCGAGTGAGTGAGGGTACCGGAGGCCCACCCGGGGGGAAGGGGATAAAAGGTTGGCAGCGCACTTGTAACTCTACTGGTGTTGCAGGTGTCCATGAGCGGCGGCATTGCTTACCATCAGGTGATCCACCTGCTCGTCTGCTACCTATCACATAAAAAAAAAAAAAAACAGACAGACAGAGTTACTTTCGCATTTATAATATTAGTATGGATTCTTTTAAATCATTATCTGTAAGTAAAGTACCTACACGGTAAAAAAGGATTTCTTTGAATAAGAAAGACCAATTTCTCGAAATATTTGGTTATTTCAAAGAAATATTTACTTAGCATAATGCGATATTTTTAAAACAAAAATACTGGTTATCTTTTTCTAAAACAATATTTTTATTAACAATTAAGAGTAATATTTTTATTTCGAGACTAATTGCTTAATTTATTGTTTATTAAATTGACTTCACTTAAATCAAGAAATTTGAATCCTCTTGGTTTTAATCTAAAACATCTCAAATCAATTAACAGGTTACTTCGATCGAGATTGATCTTTTGCAAGAAATAGTTTTCTTATTTTAAGAGTAAGATTATTATTTAAAGAGTAACAAATGTTTTTAATTCGAGGAAAAAAGTTGCTCGTAAGGAAAACAAATACCTATAGCATTAAGTAAAGTTTAACTTCAACCAAAACGTTCAGGACTGGTTTTAAGACCTATTATTTTAGTTCCAAACAATATTACGTTAAGGTGATGTAAAAAAATTATCCGTGCAATGAAATACCTAGTTCACTTCAGCGCAAATATAAAATTGTAATGCTATGTATTTGTACTGGATTACCAAGTTATTTGTGCGGTCGTGTTTATTTTCTACATCGCGATGACGAGATTTTTTTCCAAACAATGACTACCAGAGGTCCAATTTGTGAATATTACTTCAATGAGTCATAGATTCTTTATTGTAATCGTGACTCAATTGTGGAGCGTCCCTCGGGCTCGGGAACGTCTGCCACTGCGCCCTGCTTGGGAAAGTGTGTGGAGCTGAGACTATGTTTTTTTTTTATGTGATAGGTAGCAGACGAGCAGCAGCGAGTTTTCATGCAATAAACAAAAATGTCAATCGTATATTAATTTTCTTTCATCGAATATCAATTATCACTAAGGCCGATTAAACATTTTCTTATATGAATAAAACAATAATTTTACTTTGAGTAAGGCTAATCTATACGAGATAAAGAAGAGTTTTCTTATGAAGAATACATTTATTTGACTGTACTAATAGCGATGTCTCGAATAAACAATATAGTGTCTTGGATTGAATTGACACTTCTTGTAACAACTTAATATTTTTAAGAATATTTTTTACTATAACGGATAAAATATTGTCTAGCGTCTATAGGGAGAGAATCATTTTCTTGAATTTAATAAATATGTCTTAATCCAAAGTAATTAATCTTTTTATAAGAAATCTGTTTTTACCGTGTACAAAGCTGTTAGAGTTGATACATGTATGTTCGAGTACAAATACTCTATAGTTTGTTGTTCGTCACAAGAGCCTCTAGTAGCCGTAAAATCCTCAAGTCTAGAGGATTTTATAGCTGTCGAGGGAATAGAAAAGGGGATACCCCTAAACGTAGTGTACGATATTGTAGTGGATTGAGTGCGTGGGAGCCTCAATATCCGTGTGGGACTATTCTTCCCGTAGAACAAACTTGTGTAAGGAGTTATGGGGTTTTTCTTAATCAAGTTTCTTTCAACGCCGAGGTGGGAAGGTTGTGTGAGGTAAATAAAACAACAATACGTTATTGTGTTTTTGTAGGAAATGTTGCGCAAGACTCACATATATATAAAATTCGGGCTGCCAGCAAATAAACCGCAGTACACCGTTTAGGATCTGGAATTATACGAATTTGATCGCATTATACAAAACATTAAACTATAGGGCTCCCCGGAAGCTTGCCGTATCATCTATGTTGATTAAAGATTTTGTTTATTTTTTATCGAAGCACAGAATAACTCACGGGTGTTTACCCAAAAAAACTACTTATAACACTATAATCTACTTCAGTCTGTATAGTTGTTTGAGTTCTTTCACTGGAATTCAAGATCTACATCTGTTTTAAGTATTTAATATTATAAAAAAAACAATAAACTGAATCACACCTATATTTTTCTAGGCTGGGTTAACGGTGATTATTATTGGATTTTCAGAAAATAAAATAAATTGGTTGCGTGTCGCCTTCGATCTCGGTCAATAATATTAACGAAAAAAAAACTTAAAAACAATATCTTAAGGTTTCAAAATCACTTATCTGAGACCAAGACATAAATGCGTCGCCGCTACGCCAACACGCCAACCCAACCAAAATATGTTTTAGGTTTTCGTACGTAGGTACGAGTTGTTTGTGCACCAAATATAAGCTTATTTAAATATTAATGCGATTTTAATCGGACCAAACCTGAGAGTAAGTAAATCAATCATCTCTCGATTAGCATATGTGCGATTAAGTCGTCATTGGGTGTTCGGTCTCCAATTCACCGTGGTCCAGATACATAACTTTAGATAAGTTGAACAATAATTAATCTGTCAAACGAATCGGTAACTAGGTAGAGAAGTGACAACCTCTTAACTCGAGAGAAATACAACTTTTCGATTTACCTATAAGCCTTGTTGTTGTCAAATATATAATTTTCCCTGTTTATAAAATAATAGTGATCCGCTCTCGCTTCGTTTCTAGCCGTGGCAATAGATGGCGCTGGGCGTCGTTTTAAATCGCGCAAGTGTTTCGCCTTTTTGGTTTACCTATAAGCCTTATCGTTGTCCAGGGAAGTTATCTCTTTATAAATAGTAGAGGTATAGATATCACAGGTTAACAAAGGAACAGTACTAATTAATCTGTCAAAGCAATCAGCGATTGAACATGGGTTGAGATCGACCGCAGATACAGCTCATGTTATCGTTTACACAGACTATATCGAGTTACATGTTGCGGTTTGTTTGTCGTTTAATGTTACATGTATTAATATTGTGAACATTGACTTTGACGGAAACGCGGTTTTATGTATAATCTATAGAATGAAATCGGATTTCGGATTATATGAATTCAAATTTACGTGAATGTCAAGCAAAAATTCAAGGATCTTATCTGTAAATTCGCTGCCTCACTTTAAAAAATAACCAGCTTCCAGAATCTTCTTAAATGGCGAAAACAAAAATATCCGTTATCCGGCAGATAAATCGTATACATTATTCAATTATTGGTTTACAGGCTATTAAAGAACATAATTAAATGGAACTGGTTACATTAGCGAGAATATTCTAAAAACGTTCGTCTTATTCTACAAACTTCTGTGAATGACATTTTTTATGTTAGTTTTTCTTGCAAACTTGTCAGTACTTTATATATCATTTTACGCTATCTTTGCATTTATTACCATAATATTAGAAATTCTTTACTTAGGTATCAATAGTCATTTGTGGTTCCTTCTAGATTTTTTTTAATAGAGAACTTTTGTTTAGTCTTATGATGTGCATAAGTTACTTACATAATCTATATACATGATGTGCTATATGAGCTTGTGTCTTTTCTCCAATTTTAAGCTGCTCTCTGCATTTTTCAATTCCAACCATTTTTTTTCTTTTTAATTGGTCTAATTTGTTTTCCGAACACAGGTATTCGTTTCCCCAAACGGACATGGAGCGGAAATCGTTGCTAAGGGTCTGCAGGCGTCACGTCTGCGATGATTGATTCCTCAAACCTGCCTACAAAAAGGTTTTTCAATTTCCATCTCCAATTACGGGATTGCGACATTTGCGACATTTTTTCCACGTACGAAAATGCTTCCGTTTTAATATTTAATGTCAGATCAAAATGGGCGACATGAAATATTACCTTTTACCCCGTACTGAAGGATATATTCGATATCTTTTTAATAAAGTTGGTATACTTAGCTGTTAAAGCAATTGTGAAATACAGGCTTAATGTTAGTTAGATCACTTTAACTGCTCAATACTGGTATTTACTTGGAATGGGATACATAATACAAATACCGTAAGTCCGTTATAAGTCGATGAATTTATGTACGTACTAGTAACGATTAAAATTCGACTGGTACTCGAGAGTAAAAACTATTTACTATAATTTCTACGAAACAAAAAATATTGACAAACGAATAAACGTGACTTCTTCACAATAAAAAGGCCAAATAAGTCCTCATTATTTCACATTTGTAAATTTTCCCAGTCTTCTAAATAAGTATGAACAAAAAACATTTCAAAGTTGGCCTTGGCACACTCAACCTCAAAATGCACTTAACATGACATAAAAATTTACATTTGACAAAACTGGTCGAACGCGGGCCACAAACCAGTTGGACAAGAGATTTTTTGCATGTTGCCAAAAAAATTGGGTGGCAGTACATTTATAATAATTGTAAAAGTAAATGAATGCTCTTTCACTGATGGTAAACTATTTAACCAGTCTTTAAAGTAAGGCCTTGTCCTCATTGAACGCACAGTTAACGGCGATCTCTTAACCTTATTAATATTAAAAATAAGTTGAGTTCATACAGAGCGTACTACTAGCAGTTTGGAGCTCATGCTTGTCGACTAATTAAGCGAGCATCTTATCAAATCAATGCATTTAATACACTAACTTAACACTACAGTGCAGTGTAGTGTTTAAGTTAGTGTTGTAAGTTAGTATGTTAGGGCAGTTATACTATTAAAACAAGTTTAGATTAGCTCAGCTTAGGTCCGCTTGCGCCCGATGTTGAATATTAATTCATTAATTTCTTGATAATTATTCCCATAGTAACTAATTTAACGCGCTAATCAGTAAGGCGCAAGACTTCAGAAGAAAACGTCGCGTTAATTCCCATCTATAATAATAATAGGCATTTGTGTTCTGATATTAAGGGTTGGGTAGGTGCTAGGGAAATTTCAGGACGTGAAGATGTGTGACTGAATACTTTCAAACTTTTATGCATACCTAACGTACCAATCTGGCATTGTTGTTTTTAGGACAAAGGCCATTGTTACGACTACGTGTTGCGTAAATATGAATTACATTAATATTTAAAACAACGCTCGATCAACATTATTTAATTGTGTCCTGTACATTGGCATTGAGAACAATGAGCTGAACACGATGCCTCTTCTAGTGTAAGACGATGAGGGAGGATACCTACTTCAGCATCAAGATAGTGTTAGCTTACTATTAATTAATAACCCAAAAGTTACCGGGAGGTAAACAGCCAGGTCTCGGTAGCCACAGGATTCTTTTATTGATTTTAAAAAAGTTAAAGAATTTAAGTTAAAGAATATAGACCAAGAGCTCGTCTCGGTATTTTCTCTACATGTTTCAAAACATCGCTTCTCCCATCTATCGATGGGGAGTTAGTCAGCTGTTTTCAGCTCCAGATAGTAAATAGCTATTCCTGACATTCATTAAGGCGACATGAAGTGTTAAGCGATGTTCCGACTCGTATTTACGGCTACTCGTGCGGAACACCTCATTAGAGAATTTCCCGCATTCTTCGAAAGGGTTACCATAATTTTCAGATGCTCTAGGTTAGGCGGTCCGCGGACCGCTGGTGGTCTTTGGGGGCATTCCATCAGTTAATAGATGGCGCTGGGCGTCGATTTCATCGCGCTACTATTTCGTATTTTCGGGTAACCTATAAGCCAAGTAAAGACTTGGCTTATAGGTTAAGAGGTAACTTTTATAGACAAAGGTCTATAAAAGTTACCACTTTATAAATAATAGAATAGAATATGGACAGATATTATAAAATATAGATAACAATAACTATCAAAAGGTCGTTGGTACTACAATTTGACGATGTGCAATAAATCTTGCACTTCTGTGTCTTTACTTTAATCCCTCCTAAAGAGGAGACGATACGTCGTGGAACTGGATTGGTTTCTGTATTTTAATACGTTTATGACGGCCTTATTGGTTAACCCAATATTCGAACATTCCTAGCAATGAAACGTGATTTTATTTTCGATTCCAGATTTGGATCCTTAGATGGGGATCACTAGTGGTGAGTTTCATAATTATTGAAAATTAATTTCGTGATAGTTATTCCCATAGTAACTAATTTAACGCGCTAATCAGAAAGGCGCAAGACTTCAGAACGCAAGAAAACGTCGCGTTAATTCCCATCTATAATAATAATAGGCATTTGTGTTCTGATATTAAGGGTTGGGTAGGTGCTAGGGAAATTTCAGGACGTGAAGATGTGTGACTGAATACGTTTCAAACTTTTATGCATACCTAACGTACCATCTGGCATTGTTGTTTTTAGGACAAAGGCCATTGTTACGACTACGTGTTGCGTAAATATGAATTACATTAATATTTAAAACAACGCTCGATCAACATTATATAATGTGTCCTGTACATTGGCATTGAGAACAATGAGCTGAAACACGATGCCTCTTCTAGTGTAAGACGATGAGGGAGGATACCTACTTCAGCATCAAGATAGTGTTAGCTTACTATTAATTAATAACCCAAGAGTTACCGGGTGGTAAACAGCCAGGTCTCGGTAGCCACAGGATTCTTTTTTTGATTTTAAAAAAGTTAAAGAATTTAAGTTAAAGAATATAGACCAAGAGCTCGTCTCGCTCGCTTCTCCCATCTTATCTATCGATGGGGAGTTAGTCAGCTGTTTTCAGCTCCAGATAGTAAATAGCTATTCCTGACATTCATTAAGGCGACATGAAGTGTTAAGCGATGTTCCGACTCGTATTTACGGCTACTCGTGCGGAACACCTCATTAGAGAATTTCCCGCATTCTTCGAAAGGGTTACCATAATTTTCAGATGCTCTCTAGGTTAGGTGGTCCGCGGGCCGCTGGTGGTCTTTGGAGCAATTCCATCTATTGATTCAGCTTGGAGCAATAGATGGCGCTTGGCGTCGATTTCATCGCGCTAGTATTTCGATTTTTTGGTTAACCTATAAGCCAAGTCTTTGTCTATAGAAGTTACCCTCTATAAATAATATAATATAGAATATAGAAGGTATAGATATAGCTATTATTATCCGTAGATAATAACTATCAAAAAAGGTCTTCGGTACTAAAATTTGACGATGTGCAATAAATCTTGCACTTCTGTGTCTTCACTTTAATTCCTCCCCGTATCGTGAAACTAGATAGTGGTGAGTTTTATAATTATTGAAAATCAATTTACTTACCGGTGAGTGCTTAAAACACTATACTTAATAATATTAACAGTACGAATGATGATGTTGTAACGCAGTCGAAACGTCAAGCAGTAAGTGCTAGAATGTACCTACTTATTAATTTTCGTCGCGTTTAGTCCCGGTTATATGAAGTATTTGTACAATGCAACGCGAAAGTTTAAAATGTACGAATGATCACTATATTAATAAGGCCCGATTCAACCAATCTTTATCCGAGGATATGACGTTTATGCTCAGATTCTCACGGAATGACAGCTTTATACCACAGATTTGTACACGCACGCAAGTAAAATAATACTCGTGAACGTAGGTTACTACTCTTCACATCATACGTCCTTTTTCGGTTAGCAGGGTTAGTTGAGTAGTTTTTGTGTCCTGTTTTCGTTACCAACGTCTGGTCACCGCAACTCTTGACACATCGTTACTTTTCAGTAGTCGTCACGAGAACGTTCACGGCAGTGAGTTTCGAAACTCTTTCAGATCCGTTTCTTAAAGGATGTTAACAGTGTAAACGTTCAGACTTTTCATTGTCATGTAATGAAAATAGCTAAGTTTCTATAATAGAAACTTATTTTGATCGTGGGAGAGCCACGCTTCGGGATGATTGGGCCGGCTCGACCGTAGTGATCACGTCCTAACAGAAGAGCAGCGTGAAGCAGCACCTTCGCTGTGTTTTGTCGAGAGAGTGAGGGTACCGAAGGCTTAATTGGGGGGTAAGGGGGTTAATGTTTAGCAGCGCAATTGTGACTCTACTGGTGTTGCGTGTGTCTATGGGCGGCGGCCATCGCTTACCATCAGGTGATCCGTTTGATCGTCCAAATTATATCATATAAAAAAAACAACTTTTTGCATTCAAGTTAAGTATATGTAGGTACCTATATCTGATTGCTTGCGCATTACCGCCATTATTCATCTCCTCATCGTTTATCCCTTATTCAACGAGCTGTAAATACTTGAGATACGAATCTCTTACGCAGAATAAAACGCCCTCAACGAAGGATATTAACGCTTGATGAGACTATTGCTTCTCTCACCCCCATTCATCCATCAATGTGGTCCTTAACAGAGGTTTCCTTTCCCTACGTATGACATATTTCCTTTCACGCATTTTCTTTACGTGATGGATAAGTTTCATATGCGTACCAAATATTATTTGTATTATCATATTGAATATCTCCTAACTTGTATTAATCATGTAAAAGGTCAAATGAGGAATGATGACTGTACACTTTTTCCGTTTTGAAAGAGCAAAATATCATGAATCTCAATTTGTTTGGGAATGAAGGATATTTTTAATAAGCAGATAGTAGCAGCTAAGTAGTCAAATATACCTAAGTCAAGTATGTTTGGATTTCAACTGACATTGCTTTTTATGATTTAGTAGGTAACTGATTTTCCCAAATTTTACTGATTTAAATAAACAAATAAAAACGCTTGTTTCGCTCGCTCGGCTCGTGGGGCATTCAGTCGCAATATTAACCTGACCTAACCGACCAATGACTAGAAATTTTAAAAGTTTACCTCAGGTAGAGCCAACATTGAAAAAAAAACTGGAACGAACATAATTAACTACCTATAAGTATGTCTAAGTCGCCATATTGTATTTTATATGTTGCTATATCATATTTATTTTATTTATAGTATGTATCTTGTTTAATTTATTAGTAACAATATAATTTGTCGCCCTTTTATTTTTAATCGCATTAAATATAATTAAGCCGACCAAAATCACTTGCAGTGAAGAAGATCCCCTACCAGTTGACTGATTAATAAAAGGTTTGCACAATGTAAATAATAAGTCGTTGCATATCAGAACCGTAACTAAGTATTATGCGACCACACAATTTCCTACAAGTAATTCTCGGCCGTCTGAGCAACGACTAAACTCCAAGTAAATGGAATTTGCTAATTAATAAACTAGACTACATCAGCTAACTAAGTACTCGCAACTTGTGACAACAAAACATTCATTCATTCATTGCAATTGCTAACAAGCTCTCCGTCATGACACCGCTATCATTACGTAACTATGTCAGCGAGGAAACTCCAAACCTTAAACTTCTTATCGTAGACAAGGCAGCTCAACCGTAGCTCGCGGGTCACAATGTGGGCCCTTATCAACGTTAGGGGTTTGGGGAGGTTTAAAACTCGTGTACTTTGAAATCAGGGCTTAACAGACTAAGAGAAGATGAACTATGACAGTATCGATGAGGATTACAAACTGTCCTCAGTTTTTATTTAAAATACAATACAAATTACATATTTTTAACGGCAGTTTAACTATGTAAATATATAGAAAAAAAATAGTCAGTTAGAGGTTCGAACAGGAATTTGTCATTTTCTAAAATTGTTACTTTCTAAAGTGAAAAGAACACTGAGGTTCGCTTGCGCCTGATGTCGAAGAATCATTAATTCAGTGATAGTTACTCCTATACTAACTAATTTAACAATTAATTAAAAAAAATAGTTTTGTGTTAGCTAATAACTCGAGATTAAAATGCTTAATCCTGACACAGCCAAGTGGACCTTATTGATTCTAGGGCCTATAAGATTAATGCGTGCTTTAAAGTCCTATCTGATTTTTTTGTTTATAATCACACTCTTAAATATCGTAAACTTTCTTCTCTAAGGCAAGGCAATCTTTAAGGCAAGAGTGAACAGGCATCTTCTAGACTAGGCAAATGCGTGTCATCCTGGACCTCATTGTCACTACCCATCAGGTGCTATTGCGGTTCAAGCTTTGGCATAAAGACTAATAAAAAAGAATTTTAGTATCGTCACCTCACTGATATTCCCTCACTGTGCATAAGTTCGTCTGAATCTCTTATTCAAGCTAAGCTAGTCCGCTGCTCCTGTGCACCTGTACTCAATTTGCATGGCAAACGATCTGTGCAGCGGACTGCTGACGTTTGCGCACGTTTCTCGGGTAACCACATCAGCCGGATGTTGGTTTTGTTAATAGAATGAAAAATAAAGAGAATGAAAGACTACTGATTCACCGCATAAAACCAAACTCAATGGATGCGAAGTGGAGGAGTCATAGCACCGCTGACCCTAGGCTCCGAAGCGATATCTTGAAACGCAACCAGGACCAATATGCCTAGCCTAGCTATCTTTTTTTTTATGTTATAGGTAGCAGACGAGCAGGCGGATCACCTGATGGTAAGCAATTGCCGCCGCTCATGGACACTTGCAACACCAGTGGAGTTACAAGTGCGCTGCCAACCTTTTATCCCCTTCCCCCCGGGTGGGCCTCCGGTACCCTTACTCACTCGGCGAAACACAGCACAGGGGCTGCTTCACGCCGGTTTTCTGTGAGGCAGTGGTATCACTCCGGTCGAGCCGGCCCATTCATGCCGAAGCGTGGCTCTCCCACACTTAAATGCCTTAATCTATTTATAAGGAGTTCGTGCTGGGCAAATCTGGTAGCGGCTTAGGTATATATGTATTTCTATTTAAGCTGTGTTTTGAAAGACTGATTCATTTTGTTCTTGCTCATCGTTTTTATTAGATTAGAATAGTTTTTTTGTTTAAGTGTCTTCAACTCTTCATCATAATCTAATAGCAACGCTACTGACCGATTGCCCTAAGATAAAGTTTCTAAGTATATCTCTATGTTTGTACAAAAGGATTCATCGTTGATATCCTTTTCTACTTCGATGTTTCCATAGAACATGTACCTACGTGTATCGTCTGTAGTGTATTCCTTTAAATCCCGTTGTACCGTCAACTTACGAGTAATCTAGGCGTGTGTTGCCAGCATTAGCAAACACAAGCATAATTCCAGTAATGCGTCACTTTGCTTCCACAATCAGGGCGTTCACGTGATAAGTTCCGACTAAACTCGCATCATTAGCATACGTATGTTAACTTAGTGAGAAAATATTAGGACAACGCTATCAGCCTGTTTATCGCGATAGAAAAAAATATGTGAAGCAATTTCCAATGCTTTGAAACTGAGGCAAGGAAATGCGCCGTACTTCAAATTAGCGAGACGTAGGCAATACGCGATTGGAAGGCAGTGCAATTAGGTACAGAGCGCTGTCTATCCATCGCAGCTGACATACTCACAACACTGACTCAGCGAACCGAAGTGGACCTTTCACACGAGAAATTACCATGCCATTCTGTTTTCAGTCTCTTGTTACCATTCTGGCCGCAGTATGTGACCAATACCTTTGGGGGTTTGCCCTGCCTGCTTCTTTCGCAGCCTGATTCAAGTACATTTTTACAAATTGACCAAGCAGAGCAATCTGGTGGCTTAAATGACGAAGCAGTCCCGTGACGGATGAGAATATACCTGTGTAACGTGACACACAGCGCTTTTAGAAAAGAGCGAAACTTCGATTCAGTAGTAACGTTTGTTTTAGGTCATCTGTTTTTGGAAGAGGACATTTCACATAGAGTTTACAAATACTTCCTCCTGTCCCCCGTAAATTTAAGCTGGCTTTAAACTAAAGTGTCAGGCTATATACTGCCCCACTGCGAGGCAAAGGTCTTTATCATAGAAATAAAGTCATCGCCACTATGATGGGCTAAGGCTTAATCACCACCCTTGCTTTAAAAAGAAAATAAATGTATAAGAGAAAGATCGTTATAGGTATTTTTGTTGTAGACGCATTTAATGGTGTAGTCAGTCTTAATGATTTTCATTCCCAGTTAATTAACGGGAACCAGTGTAATTTTAGATTTCGATTGATTCTTAGACCCTGTTTTCACTCCATTTATTTTACGATTCTCTCGATCGTCTCTTAGTTACGGTTCCCTTTTGTAATCTACATCAATTAACTCAGTTTTGTATTAAAATTCTAAGGTCCGCTTGAGCTGATGTTCAAGATTAAATTCATTGATTCCCTGATAGTTATTCCCATAGTAAATAATTTAACACCCTCTGTGTTAAGCGCTAACACAAATTGCTCAAGACAATAAAAATAAATAGTTCCGTGTTAACGTATATTCGAGATTAAAGTGCTTAATCCTGACACGCAAGTAGACTTAAGTATATTTGATAAGCATCTAGATTAACGGCTAACATTGACAATACAGGATACAGGTCGGTTAGCTGAAGGTCCTCTTTTTGAAGTCGCTTTAAATATTCTGGATTGCACTTCATGTCAAAAAAATGTGTTTGTGGTACATGTGTTTTTTTTTCATAGTCACTTAGTTGATGCATTATTTTGAGTCGTTGATTTTATTCTCATCAAATTAATATTTTATTTACTCGTCTGTTAATCTTAGAGTACATGTTTGGTTCATTGTCTATATCTTGACAATGCAAATTAATGTGTATAAGATTTGGCTTGCTTACATTTGTGGCGTGCCAAGAAACCACTTGACAACAACGGCTAAAAGAGTCGGTAGATTTTCATAGCATGTGTAGAAGTTTTAGTAAACATTCTATTTTCAATTTAGTAAACAGCTACGTACTTTAATATCGCCATATGGTTGTCATTTGTTGTTTATACGTTTGGCGTTTATTAGAGTTTGTCTTTGAATACAAACAAGCAATGTTCTTGTGTTCAAACCTCGAAAACAATTAAGTTGTTTTCGTAGTAACACACTAAGCTAAAGATCAATAATATTTTTATGATGGTGCGTTAGATTCTATCAATCGGTTTATTACGAGAGAACAATAAAAATACCGAATGTACCTACGTTACGACCTAATGGAACCTAATGGTACCTAATGGAAGTGACGAGTAAAATCTAGGGTGATGAGATCAAGAGATTTCTGCTCCCAATGCTCTAGTTGCCATAATGTGTCGGCGATCATTCTAGAAGTTGTGTCCCGAAATTTCTAGAAAGTTCTATTTCTAGATCATCCTAGCGCCCTGTATAAACACCGCGACAGTAGAGCCCACGAGTTAGTTCCAATTTAGAAAGCGAAGCAAGCGAATCTCCTGAAAACTAGTAGTTTTTTTTGTATTTACCCGCGTAACAGTTATACCTCGTTACCACAATAGTACCTACCTGCTTTAGCAAAAATTGGTAGTCAGTCCGTGAATAAAAAATACAAAATAAATTATTCATCTGCCGAAACGAAACTAGAAACTTCTATACCTATGACAAAGTATAAACAAAAAGATCTTTATTGGCCCTTTCCTAAATTTTACATTCAAATGAGCCTATGTTTGTATTCAGGAAACGGGACCCGACACCGAAGGATTATAGGATTGGGAGAATTTCCACTAAGCGACCATTTTCTCCTGAGCACCTAATGCCACTAATACTGCTTTTTAGCTAAATTATGGATGTAGACAAACTCGAGGTAGATGATTTTTAGGCCACTGTCCGATCCGAGTGCTATCAGGCTGTATCTCAATAAAACCTAAACATTAATGGAATTATGAGAGTTTAATTTGCGCTAGAACAACGAATACTAAAACATAATAAAATATTTCTTTGAGTAGGGCTGCCATCGTGCATTCGTGACTTTTGCCTGCTAAATATTGTGTGGAGATAGTATGGTTGATTTTTTTTCATGAAATGTCTATAAATTACGTGCTGGCGTGTACTAGATACCTAATTGTAATAATGCCCTCTTAACCGATATTTCGGCTTTGACGGCCAATCTCAACGATCAGCCATCGACACAGGACATTTTATAGTGCACAAGGTGTTTACGCAAACACATGTGCCTTGTGCACCACTTTCTATTCCCTCATATTTCGATGGGACACCAGTGTGACACGACCGAAGAGGGAAAAGCAGGACCAACAACTCAACTGCTTTCCGAGGCACGGGGGTACAAAACCATCTTCCAGACTTAGGGCTTGACCTTGAGAATTTTAACAGAAAAACTTCTTAAAATACAAACTTTGGCCCACCCGGGGATCCAACCCGAATCTACAAGCGCAGTCGTCGTGTTTAAAAGTGTGCAACTACATCACCAAGGCAGTTAAACTTATAGTAATATGGGAATGGCAGTGCAGTAAAATCCCTTGATTCTTGATCATAATAATTTATTTTATAATACTTTTCTTCACACGTCTTGCACAGCTCCGTCTTATGTCTAGGGTATCTCTTCTCTCTCACTCACACCTCACTCCGTCTCGCTCAGTCACTCATCATTCTCATTCTTCTTTCACCGTTCACCTCATCATGCATCATCAGTCTCATTCCCACAGTAATAGTAAAGTAAACCACTAATGATCGCCATGAACCATAATTTCCGGGAAGGTAGATTTTGTTCGGGTCTTGTGGCTAACCGAGTATTTTCTTTCTAGAGGCCACTTTCATGCCACAAGCTGTGGGACTGTCCCGAGTTTCTAAAGTTCGTGTAAATATTCCAAAACTTTTTAAATTCTCCCTAGATAGGCACCTAAAAATCTTTAATAAGTACCTCAGAGAATTTGAACAAAGGATTCTTTGATACCCTGTGACCGCCAAACTGGTGAAAACAGCCTTACTCGGGGTCTCGGGCCACCAAGTTCTAAAGAAATGGTTTTGTTTGTTTGTACCTTAATTATCTTTTGAAGTGAGCTCGCAATGATATTAATTAACGCTTGTCGCCGGAACATGTTTACGTTTCTTTCTTGGAAAAGAAAGTACCTTCTGTTTTTAAGCCCCATTAATTAAAATTGTTTTAGTTGCGAGACAGATGAAAAATATGAACAATGTAAATGTTCTAAGTACATAACTATAGAAATGATAAATTAGTCTCTGGAACAGCGACCTGTAGTGAATCCAGACGCGTATCGGTCGCCGTTTGTGATTGTGGACACAGTTACTGCCAATACGTAATACCCCCATACGTAAATCGGAAAAACGAAAGTACGAAACACATGTCCGATGTAATTGACTCCCAGCGCCATCTATTGGCCCTGGTCTATATTAGGTCCTGCGATAAAGTGACGGCGGGCTACTGGTTTTTTTCTTTATAAATTAACACAACATCTCTTACATAATAAACAACAGAGAAAACACAAATATAATAGGTAAATACATAATACGAGTAACACCCAGTCACAGAACAAACACAGGTGTTCATCACATTTAACAAGGAATACTTTTATTGTATTGTCTGTCAGGAGTATTTGCGTTTAGAACAGTATAGTAAAACTGTGGTCATAGCAGCTGCATGCAGAAGTAACTTTGCTAACTGATATTTTTCCTCTTTATTTAGTCGTATAAATCACGCCTCTCCTAGACTAAACAAAAAAGAATCAACCTCGAGTAATTATGAAACCTTATCTGCATGAAAAATATAAATTATTCAACCTCAAATTAAGTCAAATGATAAGACAACCGCTTTTAAACTACACCGGCTTAAAGACCAAAGATAAATACACTCCAGCGAATATAAATTTCCATGTACGTGACGCAATAGGAGCCAGTGGGAGTAGGTACAGTCGCCCTCGAAATGTTTGTCAATTTTAAGTCCATGCAAGAATTAGGTCACGGATTACTTGCCATTTCAACTGTGTCGATGTATACTTATTATGACAAAAAGTTATAGAGCATATCGAACTATAATTTTATCATAGATCGAAAACTACTTTTCCGATTCGTTAAAAATAGTAATAAGTATAATAAAACCATTTTAATGTATAAAAAATAAGTATGAAACAGGTTTTATTTGATGATTTTCAATACACTTAAAGGGCTATTTGATAAAATAAAATTGCATTATTAATAATTATGTTTGATGTTTAAATATTTATACACCGTGTTCTTACCTATTGAGTAAGATAGCACCTATCGCTTAATTAATCATCATCCCATGTGATACAAATACCTCTTGATTTTTGATGCAATTAAGAACTGAAAATCTTGCAATTTACTTTTTGCGTGCTACTGTACAGGTTTGATATTTATGGTGTATTTAAGGAGGCTGCATGTACAAAGAAATGAGCGGAGAATGGAGTGAGAGCGCGTAGGCGATGAAATAAATTGTAAGAGTTAGCCATGATTTACTAAACCTCCTTCAAAGTGTCATTGATTCGATAAGTTTATCGATACCATCGTTTATCGAACCATATTTTGGCGATACTATCTTGTCTTTACATACATAAGTGCTCCGCAAATGGCATGGACTCAAACAGAAGGGTTATGAGAGTGAATGATGGAAGTATCCATGTAAAATATACCTACAATGCGAGTGTGTAATCTCACAATAGAAGATACTCATACTTTTCTAAGAACAATGAAGAATAATAAAAATTGAATCACCATCAATACGTTTTTTACACATAATGTAGGTAGTAGATGTACAGTCACGTGCACTAATACAACTTCATTCAAATTATAGTCCTGGTACAAGAGTCGAGGTGTTTACATTTTATTGCAAGCGACTGTACTGTGTAGTTTGCTAGTTATTCTCTATACTCATAATTGCTTATTATAATTATAATCCGACGCGAGAATCTCAAAAGTCTAATAATACCCTAAAATCTCTATTTACTCGTTACGCACGTAACGACGTGTTTCTGTGTACCGATTTCTATTAATAATTCCACGAAAACAATCCCTTACTTCTCAAATTTTGTGACCTATTTCCAATAATAAATCAAAATAATCCTTTGTTTTGGAAAAAAATCAAAGTAAAAATGTGCCAATTCGGCCTCTGAATCTCTTTGAAAGAAAATACATTTACGTAAGATTATCCTAATGCTTTTATCTTTTACATACGAATACAAGTGTGTTATTTCCCTATGTTTATATATCACGATCGTAGGAAATTCTCCTGCTTTTGTAATCATTATCAAAGAAGGAAACGACACTTATTAAACTAAACAGAAGCAGATTAAAAGTGATGTTTCATGACTACGAGTAACAAATGTGCTGATTTTTATCAGAATCACGTCATCAATTACCATGAATTGATATATATTCATTGATCAAGATCGAAACAATTGCGTGTTATTTTATGAAATCTATCATCTACAGATTTGTTGATTATATAATACCAGGAAATATTATCGCATGTTAGCAAAACAATAATAATGATATAATTGCACAATAAAATATAACACCTAATAAGGTTGACAGATTATATGATAAAGATTGCAGGAATTTACTGGATGTATCGGATCGCATCCAATCGGTTATCTATCGAGGTATTTGTCGAGTCAATTGTCATCTGGATGGCGGAGGTGTATGTGCTCTCGACGTTTGAGGTGAGAATTGAAATCTTTAAGAAATGTACCTACACCCTTTGCCTACACATCTCTATAGAGAGTCATAAGTTTGTTACCATAGATTTGCGTTACACTTAATTAGTCAGAGAATTTTGCTAAAACTGCTAAATTATTTAGTGTGCCACAAATGCAATTGTCTCACGACTAGACAGTCGAAACAATTGACAAGTTGCAAGTCGTGGTCGCGGGAGGCGGCGCGAGCGCAACGCGAGATGCACAAAATTCCCGCTCACACAATGAATTCAAATCAGTCGATGTACCCTCAAGGGCGTCTGAGACGGTGAGCCCTGAGTCTTGACTTTGACAGCCAGGTAGCTACGCGTTTCTTTAGGTATGCTAACTCAGCCGGGTTTTGTCACGGTGAGTTCGTGACCGGCATGATAATCGGTTTTTTTCTTATTTCTGAGACAAAAACCTTTTTGGGGACATCTTAGCGGTGGAGACGTACCTTTTATTCAAATAACATTCTAGATATTATTTGGAACCTGAGTAATACGCATTTGAGCTGTTAAAAGGGTAGGTTTAGGATCACATACGATAAGGTGATGACCAACACAGCTATCGTTAAAAAATTCAAGGAGCAAGTGTGTTTTTTTTAAGGAGCTGTGCGTTTTTGAAACTTCAACGCACACAATAACTTGAAAAGCCTATGTTACAATACATTTGGAATTTCCGTGACAAGTTTTGGTTTATAGGTAGATAGATTTCAGTGAAACTCACTTCTGTGGTGACATTGTGCTTGTAAAGGAGCACAATCCTACAAAATCTCAGAGAGATTTGCTATTGGAATTCAACCCCCTTTCTGCGTTGGAATGCGTCCGCTTATACATCTAGCTCTGCAAATCTATAGTAAAAGCCTCTAACCATAATACTGGCTTTATCTTCAAGCTTCAGACCCACCTGATGTGATACCCTAGTATGGGATAGATCGCTCCTATTGTATAGTGTACAATAGGAGACGCACATGAAAGGATCGATAACCTTAACAATAATAATATTGTTATCTACCTTTACGTAAGAATGACCGAGATGAGAGGAGGGAAAATAAATTGTACTAAGCTAGACCCAGAAAGCGTAATAAATAAAAATAAATGCGCCAGACAATCACACCAATCAACCTGGTCTCAAACTAGGGCAACCCCTGTACTATGAGTACCAGGTGACGATGAATTAACTGGGGGCGTCAACCCAGAACACCCGAACCCAAGAAAACTTAGAAAATGTAGTTTTCTAAATTGACTTGACCGGGAATCGAACCCGGGACCTTTTGCGCTTCGGGCGAACACCTTAGCCACTGCGCCATCGAGGCCGCCAAAAAATAAAAGAAACGCTATGAAATTGTTTGACAACGTTAATTTCAATATAAATAACATTTATTTCATAAGCATGAGAGTCTATTTTAGGTTACCTTACGCACATACTGTTATTTCCTTTGTGATGTAGGAAAGCTGGGACGCAATCCAACTCAACAAATGTGACTGGATAGTCGGGACGTGACAGCTCGTGCATCAAATCCTAGCAAGTTCCTTTAAGGAAAAACTTAAAAGGAAACGCTTCCTTCCAACTCCAACATCCGTTAGGGAAGGCGAAAGTAAAGGGCGTCAGCTTGCGTCGCAGGTAGAATTGTACATAACAGCTCACGAAGTGAAGGAACTATTTTACTTAACCGTGGGAGAGCCACGCTTCGGCATGAATTGGCTGGAGTGATACCACGGCCTCATAGAAGACCGACGTGAAGCAGCTTGCGCTGTGTTTCGTCGAGTGAGAGAGACTACCGGGGGCCCAATTGGGTATTTGACAATTTTTTTTTATGTGTTTAATCAAAAGACGCCTCAATTTAAGAAACATCGTTGAAAGAATCACTTGATTCTCATTTGAATTACCTGAGATATCACAACTTTAAGAGCACGTATTTTGGGCAAACCCAAAAACGCTCTATACAAATGGCTATTGAATCGTGACGTCACGATTCAACCTTCTGTATGCGCGTCTAGTAAATTTTATATGGTAGCTATATCAAATGTTTCGTTTAAGTATATGGTTTTATAATAAAAGTTGATGAAAAATGTACGGGTAGTTCAATGATATAATTATTTTTTTTTAATTTTATACTTTAAAAATGGACTTGCCCATGAAACTTTTAATGCTCACAAAACCAGCTAGATGTTATATTTTTAACTGAAAATGTTGGCCATTGGTTCTTATTTACCAATATTTTGATAGAGTATCAATATTTTTTACTAAATCGAGATTAGTCAAATACCCAATTGGGGGAAAGGAGGTTAAAGGTTGGCAAGATGCACTTCTGACTACTAGTGGGTAGTAAACTAGATGAACTACTGAACTAGTTGAACTACTGGACCAGTTGAACTACTGAACCAGTTGAACTACTGAACTAGTTGAACTACTGAACTACATGACAAAACAAAACTAACAAGCTCAGTAAGTGTAAAATGTAAAAAGGGTAAAACAGTTCCCCCCCATTCAGGAAGTACAAGTCTAGTCGTAGGGTTTATCTCTGCTGGATCTTTATAAATTGCGGTGCCTTATCTTACTCGTGTACGGTCGGGTGTTTTGAGGAAGAGGCTTATGAGATCGGCTTTATGGCTAGGGCCCGGAGCTCGTGGATTCGAATACAGGCGGTAGTAGGTATACCACTTTAGTCTTTGTGCAAGGGCCAGTATGATTGAGGCTAGTGATGCGTAACCGTTTAAATAATTGTTCATAGTATCGATACCTAAAAATGTAAAGTAACTATCGATCATTACAACAAATGAAAGTATTCATACATAATCCATTAGCCAAGTGCAGGTTGGGCATAGATCGAACCCATGATCTCTGCCTGTAAGGCAGGATCAAATATTGTCGGTACTGCAGATCACTGATTAATTTAATGTTTTTATGGAAAAAACTAAACAACCAGTAGTTTTATCTGACCAGTAGATTGATCTATTCATCTTATACAAGAAGGCTAGTTGGTTATATATTTAAATCTACTTTAAACAACTGAATAAAACAATACGTGTTAGTAACACAGTTGCCGGACTACAATTACGAATGTCTGATATAGTTTTGCCTCCCAACTCTTAATAGTTGCAGTAATTAGGTCGCGACAAGTGACCCTAATGTGGGACGAGACGCCGTAACGAGGCACGACACGATAAACCCCAGCACTCGTAGAAACCCCCCCTTTCTCACTTAGGGATGTGGCAATCTGTAACACAAGTTCTGTAAAGCTATTATAAACTTAGCATCTGTCTCTAACAATGTTATCGCGACTGAACCTAACAGAAACTGAACCTAGAATTAATGTAACATGTTGTTATTAATCGAACATCACATAAAACCATTTAACCATAGGAGAGTCACGCTCAGGCATGAATGAGCCGGCCCAACAGGGGGGATACCAGGGCCTTACAGAAGACCCGCGTGAAGCAGTGGTTGCGCTTTGTTCCTCAAATGTCTTAGAGCCTTCATCGGCGGCAACACTTTTAGCACTTTCCACGCTTTATTTATGGTTTTGATCGAAGTTCAGACGCAGTATTTTGGACAAAATTTGCGTTGTCATTTTTTGCACTTTGTGAATCGATAGTATTTTCGACATCCCTACTCCTATTCCTTCCATTGTAGGGGAAATTGTCTAGGCTGTTTCCTCATCGCGGGACTTACGAGGAAGGCTTGCTCGTTTTATGACGTCAGAGGCCTTTGACAAACAGACGTTGCTATTTTTTCGATGTTAGTGAAGGACAAGGCAACGATTGGACTAAATCAACATTACCTGACCACGTCAGTCAGTTAAGTTTTCGAACGTCTGTCTACCTTAGAGTTTGTATTTCAGAGGATTACTAGAAAAGTCTGGCCTGGCACTAAATAGTATCAAGAACGCCCACTCACACGCTTGAAAATTTTGTGTTTTTTGGAAAATAAAACCCTATTTATCTGAGCATTTTATGTGTTGTCAAAAAACAGAATGATTGTATAGTGTTTTGGGACGGTTTTATTAATTGTAAAAAAATTTAGAGGTGATTTTTTTTCAATCGAGAATAAATATCTTTAGTGTTTTCAAGAATCAACATTAATTTTATCTAATTCACTTAACAGATTTTTGCCCTGAAAAGCTATCAGGTGTTTGAGGTAAAACCTACATAGTAAAAGTTGGAGTTAATTTAAACTTAAACTAGCAAGTTTCCAAAAAAAAAAAAAGTTCCATTTATCAAAAACAATGTAATTGTTTGTCTGTCGAAATTGCGTTTCCTATCCAATTTGCAACGGCTACACAAAAGCAATTGTTTAGCGCCTGTTATGTAGTAGTACTTTAAGTTTATAGCTAAAATACACTAAAAATTACTTGTGCAAACAAATAATGTGTAAAATATGCATCTCAGGTGCGATTGGTCGAATCGGGCCTCAGAAAATTCAAACTGAGATCGTTTAAAAAAATTGATATGATGCATATAGTCATCAATGTATGCATACAGTCATATCAACAACAGGGGCGACAAACGACTAAGCGGGTCACCTGTTGGTATGTCACATCAGCATCATCAGGTTTTTTGGGTACGTGTCCTTTAGGACGTCCACTTTTGAGTTAAGAGGTCTCCTAGCCTATACCTATTACATTAATAGCTATGACGAAATGTGTATGTCTATTATGAGGTCTCTATCAGGTCAACAAACTACATAATATTATATTTTAAAATCAATATTTCTAGACCACAACAAAACTGGAGATAACACATGTCTGCTGACATCATACAAACACGTAAAGTATTTAAAATACCGCGACAACCTATTATGATTATGACTAATTCTAAATGGAGGCACAGTCGAGGATACTATACCTTAGCGAAGTTTTTAATATTATGCAGATTGTGTCAGTAACTGGACTGTTAGAGGTTTTAGTAACAACATTGAATAATAAATGCATTATGTTACAATTTAAATGTTGAGCTGAAATGTATAGAGCTCCGTTACCGTAACCATCGGGTATACTAAAAACGACTTGTTTTATTTTATATTTAATTTTAAAACGAAAGAGGATAAGCCGAAATATAATAACTTTACGTAACCGAAATTGCTATAAAATTTCAAACCCCTTGGAAAATTCTCCGTTTCGGTTACGGATGTAAAGTTATTTCGGTTTATCCGATCCTTCGGATAAATCCGACATCCGTTTCATCCCTAGTCTAGTAGTAATTTTACGGTTATGTCGAGAATGCAAACGGCCGAAACGTGTGTTAATTGAGTTTCGAAATGCCCATTTAGTTTCTGTTGACCAAGTTATGAATTGCAGGTATAAACATTGATGTCAAGTTGGAATTAAGCTCAAAGTTTTGAATCGGATTATCAGTATCAATGAAAACTGTAGGTAAAGTTATGCAGTTGCTTGGAGGAAAGTTGTAGTCATTGATGTTTTTAGTATTTATCATCAATCAATCAATGAGTCGTTTTTGTCTACTGTTATCGTTCGTAACGTCGAGATATTTGTAAATACGTATAATCTACTTATAACAAGAAAGCTATTTTTAGTAGGGCGTTTGATTTAGGAAAATCCTGTGCCATACATAATTAAGAATACGATTTGATTTAAACTTTTACTTGAATTGCATCTTGGCTAATTAATTTGGGTAACATGTTATATTATCTTCACGTGTCTCGATTACGATTGTTTTGTCTGAAAATAACAATCGAATAAATAGGCCATAGATTATGCGATGACGCAAATGCTAATAATTTTAAAAGTAGTTTATCTTAATGGGTTCTTAAAATATACAGATTTATGTGTGCGTGCTTTTTATTATATTATTAACGCATATCTACTAGAAGCAATGTAGTTAAAAGATAATGTATCCTAACAATATCTTCTTGTACAATTCGATCCTATAATTTTACTTTGATGATTATCTCAACGTTATAGACTATATAAAACATTGTATATCATAACTATTACTGTAAGCTTAATAATGATTTTATACTGTAAAAAAAATGTATTGATCATAATTTTAAAAGTGTAACTACTGAATTTCTTGCTGTATCTTCTCAGTAGAAAACGACTTTCCGAATCAGCGGTAATATTTAAAATTTATATTAAATCGACCCATTGTTGGTCTAGTGGTTTACGTACCGGGCCGTGATCTCGCATTAGGCAAGCGTGGTCCCATCATAGTAGCGATAACTTGATTTCTATGATGGAGGCCTTTGCCCTGCAGTGGGACAGTATAAAGGCTGATACTTTACTTTACTATATAAAATAACAATAATGTATTTACATATTCAGCGTTGTATTTTCACCAGGTATGGAACAGCTGATTTTAATTTCGATGGTCTATCATGCTAACGAGGCGTCACTCGTGCTACCTATTGCTTTGGGATTAAAATGACTAAAACTTAACGCTTTTTAATGTATGGTTATGTGTTCTCTTCATTTAGTTACCTACGTCATAATTTCTCATTTATCTTCGTAAATTTCGCGAGTTAAATCTCTTTGAAAAGGATTCGCTCTGAGTGACTCTAAAATAATTTCTCATTGCTCCGCATTCATCATAATAATTAATTGTCTTGCTGACGGCTTCAATTAGAATTACGCACAACGCAAACATTTCACGTACACGCAAATAGTTTATTATTAATTCTTATAACAAAGTACATATAACGATGTGGTCAATGCAATACATTTTGGAAAGATCATCGAGCGAAGCGAAGTGCATCGAGCTAATTAATACACTTACCTCACACAAGTGTTTTTTTTTTCAGCCTAAATTGTCCCACTGCTGGGCAAAGACCTCTCCCAAACTCCTCCATTGGTCTCTGTTGGTAGCCAGCGCTTGCCTATCCTGCTTGTAGTGGTCTAAATGGTCATGCCCATCTCTTTCTGTTTGTATTGTGTGACGAGTTTAGTCCACCCCAACGGGTGCAAAAGTGGTTATTTCATATTGTTATTCCCAGTTTGTAGGTATTCATATTGAAAGGTATTCCAAGCTTAGTAAAATATTAATTTCTAATGGATGGGTAAGGGCTAAAACCTCACATTTTAAAACATACTAGAGGCTCCCCCAATAAAACAAAATCGATACGGGACGAACTATAAAGTTGTCCGGTTCGAAGGACCAAAAACAATATGAAGCATCTACCAGATGTCTACATCAAGGTTTAGAGAATGATTGAATCGCCTAACCACAGTAAATCAGACAGGCCTCTGTCATTGAGAGATTCCGACTAAATACGACATATTTTATCGATGCACTAGGCACACAGTTGAATCTCTAATTTTGCAGTCGCCGCGTTTGTTTGCATACAGTTTACTGAGCAGCCACATACTGTGTAAATACTCTTATACGTGGCCTTAGGGAAGTGACATGATGCTCTTAGAATAAAAAAAAATGTTTTATTTTTTATGTGATAGCTATATAGGTGGCAGAAGGGAAAGAAATTACGGCCGTCCATAGGTGGGAACATAACTTTGAATAATCTAAATAAAATTAGCTTACCATCAGGCGGAGTTATGTCATCTTGATTGTCCTGAATATAAAAAAATGGCACAGTAAATAAAGCAGGGATGGAAAGATAATGATGCATTATATTGGAAAAAGTTGTTATTAGACCTACTTTTGTAGCTTTGTTCCAAAAATTAAATCGACTAAGATACAATCTTTATCCGACAATAAATCTATGGTATAAGGCTGTCGCGGTCATTCGTCGGAGTCGGAGCGTTATACCATAGATTAATAAAATTGCCGAATCGGGCCTAAAAAATGCAATTTTCATTGCACTTCTCTACTCTCGGCGTATATTTTATGACACGTATGTTTCGAGCTACATGCGGGGTGGGATGTGGAATAAGCCCGTGCACAAAGATGCAGCCTCTAAATCCCGACTGATTTAAGCGGGGAAAAACCTCCAGGTTCCAAGTGGCACTTTTAATCCGTCCGTTAAAAGTGAATATTTTTCGAATTATTCTCTTTTTTAAAAGCCGGCAGCGGCCGTGTGACTCAATTGGTGTTGTTAGTCTATCAATCACTTTCGTGGGAGAGCCACTTCGGTATGAATGGGTACTAACACGACATCACAGAAGACCGGCGTGAAGCAGCGCCTAGCGCAGGCGCTACTTCACGCCGGTTTGTGTTTCGTCGAGTGAGTGTGGGTGGATACCGGAGGTTCATTGGGGGGAAAGGGGGTTGAAGGTTATCAGAGCACTTGTGACTCTACACTGGTGATCAAGTGATCCGTCTTCGACGATCGAGGTATCCATTTATAAGTAAATAAAAAATAAGAAACGTTGAACAACTTAAAGGCGATTAGTAACAGGTTTCCGACTCATGCGCCGAGGCGATAATGTTGACCCCCGTCAGCAGACGTCAGACCTAATTCTGACGAGGGCCGAAAATCGCCACCCGGGGGCATTTTCGTAAAATAAAGTAGGTTCCCAATGACATCGCAGATTACTGAAATGCCCTGCTTATTTTCGTTATTACGTGCGCCTTCCCTTAACTTTGTTACAAGGTTAAAGGGACATTTAACTTTCCATTTTCAACAGCCTATTACGATCTGCTAAAGTGCCAACATCAGGATGACACTTGTAGCGACGCTATGCGTCTGACGTCTTGCTCCCAAATTATTTATTATCATTATTATTTTCATATTTATTTTTCATCATTATTATTTTCTCATGTATGTAGATATTGCACGTTCGTCGCCCAAGGCTCAGCCTGAAAATCAGCGCTGCAGTGGTTACTGGCTGCTGTAGCAAATGCTGAGGCTGCGCCTTGTTGGCCACTGACCACAATGTTTTTGTTATTTTTATTTTTGATGTCTTGTTAGTTCGTCCACTTACCTTTCTGTATACTGCTGTATGTACTCTTTATGGCCAATAAAAGTTATCTTATCTTATTTACTCGCGCTAAATATTATTTTGATTATTTTATTGTTTATTCCCTTTATCCTTGTAACTTCCTATTTCTCACTTGAAATATACGCCGCTTCACCTGTAAATAGACTATTAATTCCTCGATTTCTTAACTAACTTCTCCTACATTCTTCACAATCTTCTACCTCGATCTACACACTTCCGTAGGCCCTGTAGCACAAAATAATTACACACAGAAGTTAGACTTTGACCTGATTTTGAATTTAGAAGAGTTCGTTGACATATGCTAGGGTTGTGTTGCCCGGCATGAGTACATAAGCGCGCGGCCTCTACCATAGACCTCGACAGTTTGACAATCTTATATCATAAGTTAGGATTAATGTGGTCGAAAAGGCGTTTTTGCCCGTTAGTGCGCATGCGTGAGTACATATAGCTCTCATATTTTAGCTCTTAGTGGGCAGTCAGCCTTCAGTGTCAATATGTATTTTGTGCCTGGAGGCAGGTGTAGGCCACAATACACATTCGGCGCCCAGTCTCGATAGTCTTTTTGTGCCTGTCAACCACATATTTGGATCTCACGACCGCTTACCACCAGGCGGAATGAGGTCATCTTGATAGTCCTCAGTATAAAAAAAACAAAGCACAGGTAAAGCTGAGGTTTACTTACGCGTGTCAGGATCTAAGCACTTTAATCTCGGATAATCATTCGTTAACACGGAACTAAATTTTTTTATTGTCTTGCGCGAAATCTGAAATTATTCGGACTTGCGCTAAACACCGGGAGTGTTCAGTTGAGCGCTCATCCGAATAATTTAATTTAATACTCCTTTACTAGGATAAGACTGTTTTAAATTTGGTTTAACTCCTGTTCTTAGCAAAGTAAATACTTTTAAGTTGTACTTAAAAGTATTTACTTTGCAGAAACCTGTAACTTTTAATTAGTACCTACTCATATCGACGGAGTCTGTCGAAAGACTTTTCCCTTTAATTTACCCGTAGAGAATTGAAATCAGTTCTCGTAATAACAAGACGAAACCTATCAAGACAAACGTCAATTTCACGGGTGTTAATTATGAAGGTTACTGTTCTCCCGACAAAACCATTAATTCATTGCGTACGCAAACGTCTTATGTAAACGGTGGATTTACGAATGTGGGTTTTGAATTAGAATCAGACCTATTTATATCACCATACAGTATAACCACGGCATACACATTAGAAACTCATTTTGAAGTGTTTTCCTCGAAACCAACCCGAAATGAATAATTGACAATAACAGAGCGCGCGAATCTATCTCGGAGGATTGACAGTTCTTCTAAAGTCAGACGTGTGTTACGCCTAATGTTCTAGGCGATCGATTTTGTCCGGCTATCAGTAGATAGTTTGTAACTGAGTTGTTTATTTACACTGTAAACTTTCAAGTGTTGGATGAGTGCGTAGGCGCTGTCCCGGTATCCCACCCCGGCATCCCGGTATCCTGCACAACCGGGTAAGTATGTACCCGTCACGCACACATTAGCACAAAATATGGGTACGCTTGGGGGGAATGGCAGTGCGGGTGGGCTGGACTGGAAGTAATCGCGCGCATCTCTTTACGCTTGTTTACGCTTTTTGATTGACAAGAAACGAGTGATATCCATTAACTACTCACTCACTATCTCCATAAGTCTGCCAGATACCAGGATTATTCGATGATCGTACATAATCCTGGACTTTTTAGTCTTCGCAAAAGGTCAATGACATAATCAGGAATGGAATAGCAGAAACTAGTTATGGATAGTTCAGAACCGGGCCAAGCGGGAACAGTGGCGAAAGTGAAATGAGGCTAATTTCGGACATCGAATATTTGTGGGGTGATAGTAGGTAAACATTTCCCATTGAAACCTAACCTACTATTGGCAGCTTCTATTTACATGCCGCCTATATTTAAGTCGTGACTATTAAGAGCCGATAGCCGTTTGTATCACAGATAAATATTGTCGGAACATCATCCCACTCATCTGGGTCAAGCTCGTAACATCAGGATCATAAAAGCATTATCATCGCGGACAGACATAATCTGGAAATCGGAGTGAACATACTATGTCGTGATATGAGAATATGTCATGTACACACGGGGACATGTAGAGTTACTCTGTGTGGACTTTGGAGCGACCTTATTTCTGAGACACAAGTGCCATTTTTGCACTGCTAAGGAGCAACTTGACGTGTCGCAGACTGTATTTAGTTATTCAGATAGCGTATCCCACGTACGCGTAGGGTGCGAGTCGCGGCTGCACGCTGAACGCATTTCATATCTTATCAACTTATGACGAGGGTTGAGGGGAATCTATTATGCAAACAAATATGGATTCAGAATTGAGCATGCCATAGACCAATCGTGAAACTTGAAGAAGGCTGACTTTTTTGGGTTCCGTAACCAATTGGCAAAAAACTGAACCCTTATAGATGCGTCCATGTCCAAGGTAAGGCGGCATTACTGCAAGTGCCTACACCAAACGACCAGCGTGAAGCAGCGCCTGCGCAGTGGTTGAGTGAGTGGTGGCGCCGGAAGCCTAATAGGGGCGAAAGGGGGTTCACAGGTTGTTGCCGGCGGCGCAATTTGTGACTCCGCTGGAGTGTTGCGAGTGTCTATGGGCAGCGGTAACCGCTTACCATCAGGAGTTCCCTCTGCTCATCTGCCGTTATCTCATGAAAAAAATGGAATCCCTATCTAAAGAATAAATGGAACCACTATTGACATATTTTATCCAATTTATCTTTTACATCTGTAATTTAAGTATTTATTTCTGTTTTTTTTCAGGTAAGAACTTGGGCGCATCGTTTTCATGTCATCAACCATAGGAGAAGGTGGTATATATTTACAAATAAGCTACTATTATTTTTAGGTTCCGCACCTATAATGAAAAAAAGAGGGTCGTAAAGTGGGTCCACGGTTCTTAAACTCACACCTCCTCATATATGCGATGAAATAGAGCATCTAGCCGATTTATCGTTACGAGAAACCCCATAGATGATTCTACATAACCTGTCTATCCCCGGCGACGGGTGTGCATAAAGTTGGCCCATTGCGCCAAAGGCTGGCGGTATTTTTCCCCAGGGTTATTTATGAAGAGATCTATAGACATCTAAAGGCAAATCAAAAAGATGTAACAATTGTGCGATGTTCTTGACACTCAGTGCCATCTATTGGCATTTAAGTCCCAAAACTTAGTAAGAGTTGGCCACCGTATAAAATAAAAGCTAAGATAATCTTCACTTCAGATCCGACGGCTGCCCACGCGAAGCCCTGAATGCAATCGGAAAGTCATCCGGGGCAAAATGTTGTTCACTAATATTCAATTTCGCCATCCACTTCGTAACTCCTCATTGAATAAGCTGGGCTGATAGGGTGCCCGACTTGCAACGTCTCGACTGGATCCAATTATGTCCCGTTTCTGACATCCTTCTCCCGGCGATGATGTCTAATGCCTTTAGCATAAAGCCGAGAATTTGGCGCTAACAAGTTCTGGAGTGTACTTGTCTAAACGATGGGCAACTTAACGACGAGAAAATGGAACCTTTTAAGGTCCTTAAGAGCCCGCTCAGAGTAGACATTTGCGCATGAGATTTTTGTAACGCATAATTTATCTGACAATTTTATCACCTGATTAGAACAACACAATACATGTACTATACGCGTATGTGTTATACTTCTTAATTTTTCACTCAGCTAAGAAGATTGTATGTCTATTAGTTTCTGTAACAAACTATGTGCACTGGTTAGGTAGGCCGGCGTACGTCTTATCTGAATGCGAATCCGCGAATCTCGATTCTAAAGAAGAAAATCAGCATCTGAATTGCTTGGGTTTGAATCTAACATTTTATGGTTCCATAGCGAAAAGGCAAAAAATCTACCATGCCATCCAGAGTGGCTTGGTTTTAATAGTTTAGGGTTCCGTAGCCAAATGTAAAGAAATGGAATCGTGTACAAATCAACGATACAATGAAAACTCGAGCCTCGGCGCAGTATGATTTCTATCCTCCATTCGTTCGTGTCATTAGTTTTAGTCTTCGATTCATCCACTCCCTTTCCATTACGATGCTAACTATCTTACAAAATACACTGTTTATTAATAGTCATAGTCTATCTACGTTAGCTATTGAGTCTGTCGCCCTATGGTTACAGTGTCACGTGTTAGATGCCCATTCGTACACAGTTTCACGGCTCACGCAGGCAAATTGTATACAATGTCTGCCTCCGTTCACTCTATCGACCTGGGTTGCACTCACAGACAGAAGTGAGCACAGTAAAGTAAAAGTTTATTTTAACACTAATTTTGTAGCAGACGGTTACAAACAACATTTGTGATGGTTGTAAGCGATTTCTTCCGCCCATTGGCGCATGCAACACACGAACGACTCAGGTCCCCTAGTGATTTTTATAAGAAAAAACTTATATCGCAAAAAAACATCAAGCACTAGAATTGGGGGCCAAGTACTTGGTAGCCCGATCTGAAAAAAGAGCTTGTGCCTTGGAATCTCGGGTTCCGCACATTAATACAGACTTAAGGGAAAAAAAGAAATGCTGCGTAAAAAGTAGGTACTTAAGATTTTTTCTGTTGAGTCAAGTCGATGTATGATGTATGGTTTTTTTACATGATTCAGAACAGACGAGCGAACAGATCATCTGAAACGAATGTCGCCGCGCATGAAGTCTCGTACTAGTAGCACCAGTGGAGAACCACCAGTGGCTACCGGTATTTTATAAAAATTACAGTCAAAATATTATAGAAAACTCCCTATTTTTGTTTTTGTCTTAAAGCCAGTAAATTCTTGTTTTTTTATTTTTAATGTCCCCGAACCTTAGAGCGTAGGTTGAATGCTCTAAGCCCCGGACGGATAATATCGCTGACGATGTTTATTGTTTTATATTTATGTATTTTATTTGTTCACCACCTGTTCATTATATTGTGCCTCAAATCTACTGAGAGAGGGGATGCGTTCGAAATGTGTCAATACAACTCGTTGCTTCGTAAACAGCAACGTAAGGCACGCCGGGATTTTCTTATTGTCTGCTTTTTATTGCCATTTTCCATTCAGGGTTTGAAGGCTATTGTCAAATGACTTATCAGCTTCACCGTACAATGCTTAAAATTGTCTATAATGTAGTTTAGTTAGGTGTAACTGTCAGTCATTTGTTATCTCTAATAATAGTAATGAGTATCTACGTGTTGTCATAATGTTACTTCTATGATATGAAGGATATTATTCTGTCAGTGAACACGGTTAAGCACTTAAAGGAAACAAATTAACAAGGTATTATGTTTTGAGAAAAAAAAGTGGAGAATCCAATACTTACACAAGGCATGCAAAATAAAATGACAGTGATCAACCCGTCATTTATTTTTCCACTGATATCCATAGAATATTTCTAAGATAACAAAGTACTTTTTTACATCATAGATAGAAATGTCATTTTTAATAAAACAAAATTGAATAGAAAACCATGCACATATCATATATAATGCTAGCGCTCCTTTCCCCCATACTTTACTTAGAATCAATAGGGATTTAGGTCCTTCCTTTCCCCTGAAGCCCTAAAGCCCAAAGATAGATTTAGTGCCGTTAGGCAAGTTGGGAAGTCAAAGTTAGACCTGCCAAGTTTAGTTAAAAATTGTGAACTAAGGCACAGACTTGAATTCCACTCACGTCCGGAGGGCGGGCGGAGGGTATTTTAAGATAGCCATCGACGTAGTACCGGAGATTAGTTCTTGTTCTTCTTTAAATAGTTTTATGTAGTTAGAAGTGTTTTCTTTTTTATTTCCAACACATTGCTACTGTTTGTTTTGCAATTTTTGCATATAAATATAGAGCAAAACTCTTATTTTTAATACAAGTGCTATACTAACTTCGGGGTTACAACAAGTTGATTTGTGACATTGTCTATTATTTACGTATTTAAGTATATTATGCTATACATCCATTCAATTGTATAGTAAACAAAAAGAGTTACCAAATTCTCAGTACATTAAATTTTTTGACAGTGTCCTTTCGTCTCCTAAACCTACTCGTACTACTGATGAAGAAGTAACGTTTACTTATAAATAGACTACTACGACAAGACGTAGGTTAAACAGTTGCGCGTTGTAATCGACGCTCAGCGCCATCTATTAGCACAGGTTGAAACTTATATCCCGAAATGAATGAAGTGAGGCGGGCCACTAGTTATTATTATAAAACGAACTGTTCTCTGGGTTGGAAGCGGAGATTAAAGGCTTTAGTAGCGTAGTTCCCTCTTCTAAAAGCCGATATAATGAAACTGCCACTTATCTGTATAAAAATATGACCAGTCCTTCATGTAGGAAGATTGGTCATATTTCTATACAATGTATATTGTAAATACGTATGTCATATTAAATATTATACGCGTCTAAATGCGGAAGTATCCACAAAAGATTTATTGGATTTTACATCACTCTTTGCTGGTGTGGGCGTAGGGAAAATAGATTTTCTTTCACAACTTTTCCTCAGATTTTTATAAACTCTTTACAATAGATTAAAATTAATGTTTGTACACAACTTTGATAGTCGTAGATATTATCCAATCATTGTACTAAGAAATCTATGGGTGGTTTAAAACTCTAGCAAGATTTAACAGCCAATACGATACAGTGAAAGAGAATATTAAAAATGAATTTGAATCATTTTGTAAAGGGTAACGTTTTAGGTATTAAGAATATTGAATGAAAACGAATGCCTAGAGGTCAAAGACCTGTCTGTCTATAAGGTTGGATATTTTTCGGCGCTAAAATCGCAGACTTTCCTTTCCCCACTTTAACATATTTTCACTATTACGTCCCGAAATAGAAGAAAAGTTTTTCGAGCCTGAATACTTCGAGATCGATGACGTCACTGGGGCGATAGTCCATTGACCCGCGAACTGAGAAGTTTTCACTAGAGGTGATCAGATTCGATACGGTCAGTTTCCTTGTTTTATAGCTTTGCGATTTGTTTCATATGCCAATTATGCACCCTGTTACAAGGGTATAAGGTTAAAGTTAGATGATCCTTCTGTTCTATTATTGGCGATTTATTTATTTACACGGTTATCGCACGCCGTAAAATATGTGATTGTACGATTTATGGTAATGCCTTGTACTTTTTGCCAGATTCATCATTCATCATTGATACTTACTCGTAGTTGAAGCAAAATCGGCATAAGCGTTGATTAGTCAAAGGAAATGGAAGCGTATGCTCATACTAAGTTAACAGTGTTGGCACGTTGACTGCATTGTTTTCAATCAAATAAATCTTTACATAATCTTTGTAGAATGAATTCAAGTGGTAATTTATTATGTAAGTAGTCCGTATTCTGGGTAGGTGCTAGCTAGAGCAGTATTTAAGAATCTACCTTGGTTAAAACCACCATCGCCTTTTCAGTGAAGAAATAATCATAAGGAATGGAGGGATGGCAAAAGCCTTTTATTTTAAATTTTGAATTGGTGTTGCAAGTGTCCATGGGCGGCGGCAATTGCTTACCATCAGGTTATCCGCCTGCTCGCCTGCTACCTATCACATAAAAAAAATTAAACCCCAAAAAAGGTAAGATATTTTTTATCTTTATACTGGAAGCTGGGCTATCTCTCTCTGAAAGGCCTGCAGCGCACCTGTGAAGCCCCTGGAGTTGCAGGTGTTCATGGGCGACGGTAATCGCTTAACATCAGGTGATCCGTCTGCTCGTCTGCCCCCTATCCCATAAAAAAAAGCTACGTCTGACTGAATTAAACCTATTTACTTTATAAGTTGATGTAGCTACACGTATCAAAGAACCAATTTATAACCCCACAGTTAGTCCGTGGGCGAACGAGTTAATTACTGTAGTCAGTCAAGACTAGCCGTCAGACTGATATATGGCAGTCGAGCTCGGCGTTTCGGCTCGATAAATTACGAGACCAGCCTGCAACGGTTATTGCTGGTCCAAAATTAGACCACTGGTTTTTTTAAACATGTGGGTAATGTCTGAACTTAGGGCCAAAACAGCCATAGAATTTCCCATAATGTGAAACGTCTCCGCGGTAGTTCGAGGCGACGAAGACGTGATGAGAGCGACGTCTTTCAATCAGACTGGTCTACCGCAGACAAGGACCAGAGTAGGTGGAAAACGGGTAGTGAGACTTATGTCCTGTAGTGGGACATAACGGACTCTTAATAATAATGATAAAATAATGTGGAGAACTTTCCACCAACTGAAGAAAAGTTAAAATTATCATCATCCTCTTGCCCTAATCCAAGGTCATCAGGTCAGCGCAATTTATCCTCTTTTTTCATTAGTCCCTATCATTGCTTCGTCGAATTATTCATCCCCATTCCAGTAATGCTACTCTACACAAAATTCATACTAATCAAGCTTAGATTAGTACATAAGATACAAACAGGTGCAATAGGTGGTGTGAACTACAAAACTATGGAATCAACTGTCACCAGCGGTATTTCCGAACCGATACGACCTGCAAACCTTCGAAAAGCGAGCGCATTCCTTCCTAAAAGGTCGGCAGCGCACTTGCGATTCCTCTGGTGTCTGGGTGTCCATGGGCGGCGGTAATCGCTTACCTACCATCAGGTAATCCGTCTGTTCGTCTGCCCCCTATCTCATAAAAAAAAATGAAGCTACGTTCTTCGACATGGTCAATCACTAGGGAAGCAGTTAGCAGTAGGAAATTCTGTTTCAAATACTATTTGAACTCACAGAAGTTGATTTGAAACGATTACCTATACATATAGATTGCACGTTCCGTTGTTTGTGCCGCGGCAGTAAACGTTTTACGTTCCGTTTTATGCGGTTTTATCGTCTTCCTCCGTCATTAAGAGACCGAGCTACTAGAATTGTGTGCTCATATGTAAATTGAAATACGTTTGGAATGACGCTTCCCTCTCTTTATAGAGTCGAAAGAACGTAATAGGTACTTTACGCAGTTGTTTTTACAAAGTCAGAGTGACTTAAGTAAACAATGCACTTAAATCCAAATCCACCATCTGTTACTAACGGGGTGAATGTTCAGTATCTAATAATAAAGGTACGGGTACTACTGAAAACATTTGTAAGTTCATGATTAGCTATGAATCGACTTAGTTACATCAGTATTATAGACCAAGTTTTTAATCGTTATGTTCTTACAGTATATACGTAATGTTATAGTATTTTAACCATTGTTTTAGTTTTATAGCTTTGAGTTTATTATACATATCACGCTTTACCACAGCCGCACCTGATGGTAAGCGATGATAACATTTATGCATTTTCCTAGAAGTTATAGCAATGATTACTTACTAAATACAACCATTATTTTCTATTAAAATTTCTATAAAAATAAATTATATTAAGTCAGTCAAGATTTGCCGCCAAGCTGATATATTGCAGAAGCCCGAAGTTTAAGCCCATAAATAACGAAACCGGCCTGCAACGGTTATTGCCAGACCAAATTAGACCCCTGGATTATATTGTTACCCAGTCAAGCGAAATGTGGCTGTCACGGCCAGATGTTAAACTAAAACGACCTTTTGTCGATGCAGAATACGGTTTAACTAGAAATAGGTGGAGTCGCCTGATTGTGAAGTGAAAGATATTGTATTAGAGCAAAACAATGTTTATAATACGAGTATAGTGGTCTAGCTCTAAACGAAGCAGTGTGGTGGAAATATCATCAACTCAAAGGCATAACGATTGTGTTGAGGTCTTTTTGTTGCGCATCCTCTTGGTTAGATTGCTAAACTAACCAACCAAACAGCATATAACCAACTTGTTGTGAACTGTTTTTATTCATTATCTTTTCAAACGTAACAACATAAACCTTACATTTATGTATGGTAGGTACAGTACACAGTTACGCTAGAATAAAATTTTTTGAAGCCATAAGCAACTCAGCAGACGTACGGGCCTCCCGAGATTTGCTTCAAGCTATCGTACTCTGCATAATAATCGATGCATTGATCTAACTAAATCATCTTAGCCTGGTGTCTGTCTAGACAAATTATGACTACTTATAAGACGTCCAGGTATGTTTGCATTATCCTCTGTTCCTTAGTAAGTAAGTATGTACAACTAGTCAAATAACAGAGAGCCTTAAGAAGAAAGAAAATGTGTCAGGACCAATTTATAGTTTTGTGTAATTTTTTTCAGTATTTGTTGCTATAACTTGTCGTGAGTGAACAAATAAATATTTTTTATCAATGGACAACATCCAGTCTTTGTCAATAAGTTCAGATAAGTTTAATTTACCCTCTATATTGAACTTGATAAGTTAGAAACAAAAGACAAATTTGCTTTGGAAAATGGTCGATGTCATGTTATGTGGCGTGCTGCCGAAGGATTCGTAGGGCTATGCTAAGGTTTTTTGATCCTTCATTACTCTTTGGTTAAATTGATTATAATTAATTTTGACAATACGTCAGAACCAATGTTAAAAGTGACAGCATATGAGCATATTGGTTGTAATATGACTAAGGTTAAGCTAACTATTGTTTGAAAAACATTTTTCTGTATATTTGACTATAGGTTACTTTTTAGGCATTACTTCAGTTTGACTACGGATCAAAAAATCAGCCCCTAGTGATGCGTAACTGTCAGGGAGGAGGGGAACCCACCTCGTTTTTGTCAGGGGGCTTGAAAATGGTCTCTTCAAACAAAGTTAGTCTAGTGCAGTCTACCTGGCGTGCAGTCTGCGCTAATCCGACAACTCTGTTAGGACGTGCGGCGCATAGCCTCTCTACATTAGCCGCACAATACTAGCACGGATTCTGAATATTCAATGTCAGTAATTCTATGAATCGGCTGGTTTAGCTAGACAAACGATGGCTAATTGAGATGGTCCAGGTCGGCAATCTGTTTGATGCAGTATCTTCTACATGTACTTATTATTTCCATAGACATCGACAAACCTGTACAAACCGAAAAGGCGATGACTAGCGCGATGATTAATGTAAAATTAATGTAATAGCACGATTTAATGCACGGAGGTCAGATAGATTATTTTGTGCTTATATAATATGGATACTTTTTTGTATATCAAATGAGCATAATATTCGTATTTGTGTGATTTTAAAACTTCTTACGACAGATATACCTTCAATACTACCATTTATCGATACTTTTAATTCCACGCTGTTTCCCTATCTGAGCAGATAGTACATCGCGCAAGTCTTTGTATTTCCATATTTGTAAAGGCACGTCATACTAGTTTCCTTATAATAACTATATTAGCACAAGCTGGAAAATGTATACAAAGTGCGGCTGTTTTGCATTCGCATATGCGTTTGTACTTATATAACCCATTCAACCATTTTAGTGACGCATTCGATTTCCTGATATTGTAACTGGGATTCTCCTCTCTCTGACTGCAACGCTAGTGTTTTGACCGGCCTAGAGTCCATGACGTGGTTGTATAAGAGCACAAATACTAACTCCTAACTTAATATTATAAATGCGAAAGTAACTCTGTCTGCCTGTCTGTCTGATACTCATTCACGCTAAAGCTACTGAACAGTGCGGACGAAGTCGCGGGTAAGTTATTTAATATTGTAACGAAAGCGTCTTCTTTACAGAAAATCAGTTTTTTTACGTGATAGATGGCAGACTACTTGTCTATCACCTTATGGTAAGCGATTGCCGCCGCCCATGGATATGAGCAAACACAACGGAGTGACAAGTGCACTGGACTGCGCCTCCAGAGCTTCACTCTGGGCGAAATACAGCTGGGAAAAAACGCGTAGATGGGACTCTTTAGTCGATTTCTCGTGTCCCCTCCCCACTCCGGCGTAGACAAGAGCCCCTCTGTGGGTTTAGTCGGTAAACCTCCCCTGGTCGACCGTATGCATAAAGCACAGGGCGACCAATAAAAGGCCCAAACACAGCACAGGTGCTACCAAAGTATAAAGTATCAGCTTATATACTGTCCCACTACAGGGACAAAGGCCTCCTTCATAGATCATAGCTGACTGCTGGTTCAAATAAATGCAACATCGTATTAGAACACGCAGAAAATTTAAATAGATTTCTATTCTTTCCAGCAGGGAAGAACCAAGTAAATCAATATTTCTTATCCCAAAGGATTGTGGCCTTGACGTTAATACTCCGCCTTAGAGCACCAGGTGTAGTCCATCTTCGTTCCAAGAATGTAAATAAAATTGTTATGTAAATGCTGCAAGTTCAATGAAATAAATTACCACCTCATATTGTGCATTACTTTGAATGACTATACGAGTAGTTGGGTATTGTTGTGGTGTGAACAGGTTATCGTTTTTCCTTATCTATACATATAATAAAAATGTAAAAAAGCTGTGTCTGTACATTGAAGATATTTATCTCAAAATAACTTAGGACGACTAAAAAACAGTAACAGAACATAATCAATTGATTTTTAAAATTTTTGTCTGTCTGTTATTGTCTGTTTGTCTGTTTGTCTGTTATATCTGTTTGTCTGTTTGTCTGTTTGTTCGCGCTAATCTCGGAAACTACTGAACCAATTCGAATGAAACTTTTTTTATTGTATAGCTGTAATATCAGGGCAACTTATAGGATTATTATATATTTTGAAGACCAGGCTCCTTGATGTAGAACCACAACAGCCTCAGCTAAACTATAGAGGTAGGTCAATGGCACTTTAAAAAAGTTGTTTCAGATTGATGAGCATTTTATGATGCCATGAAAAAAAATCAAAGATCATGGAACATCTGGTTTGGAACTCTAAAGAGCCCAGCTCCACTATAACAAATATGAATGAAATGGAATGAAAATTTGTCAAATGGGATGAGCATTTTTGGGATGAGATCCTATAAGGAAGGATATTCCGAACTTAAACCCCTAATGGAGCTAAAAGGGGGGTTCAAGTTTGTTCATGGGACTACGTGATTCCTTGGCCCAATCTACTCCAACTTTTGCATACACATTCTTTGACAGAATTGATATATAAGAATACTTACATCCCCTAATGGAATAAAAAATAATTTGGGGGTTACTTTCATTAGAAGTTGATATTTTAAATATTAAATGGGTTTGCACTTGACCTCATCTCACCTGATGGAGAGTGACAATGAGGTCTAAGATGTAGCGTGCTTTCCCAGAAGAAGCCTATTCACTCTCGACTTAAAGACACCCAAATTGTAGCTCTCTGGAAATACAAAAGCCGGCAAGTTGTTCCATTCCTTAGCATTTCGTATAAAATATCAATGAGCCGCCTTAAAAATCTATTAACCTATAAACGAACATTCATCTTTATGTCAAGAGTCATAAAGTTCACGCAAACGAAGTTGCGGGCGGCCACTAGTGGTAAATATGTGGCGAAGTTTGCTCATATGTGTAGTAAGCAACTGTGCTAACACAGAAGACTTAACTATACCATATAGCATAGTGGCAGTTGCATAATGGTTTTATTTTACCGGATCAAGACCTACACTTGTGTTTCCAACCTATAAATTGCACGGGGACAATCCGCATAGGAATTCGCAATACACATTAACCTAGTGATTCGTTCCACAGAAACAGTACGATCAAATACAGGATCGGCTATAAAAGAACCGCACATTAACGTCTCAATTAAAGCTATTTCCATCCTTCCTAGCATACTGTTCGATAGTGCTGAGAATGTACGAGTACAGTGAATGAACAGTCAGGCACACATCAGGTTACCACAATCTGTCTAATTTCCGCAATTTATATTCAACCTTATGATAGGATAGAGAGAGATGAAAGTAGAATTGAAGAAATTTGACAGTTTTGGTATACTTTGATGTGTGGCTGGCTGTACGTAGGAAGGTAACGTTTTTTTTTTTTTTTAAATTGTGGTGGCTGGGGGCTTTCCCGCCCGGTTAACGTAATCCTACTAGGGGTAGATGTTGCCAGATCGTTCCAAAAAGGCGGTATTTTGTCGGTTTGGACGTCTTTGCGTCTCTTTCGCGTTTTGGACATTCAGTGCATTTTTCCGTCTCATTTACGTGTTTAAGAAAATATAGCCTTTTTGGCAAAAAAACCGTCCCATTTCAAGTTGAGACACCCGCGAAAGTCTCCGTTACTTTTCAGGTCCCGGTCAGCGTGAATAGTCTGTACTTTTTTATGTGATAGGTACGAGTAGACGTTTATTTATTTATATAAGCTACTCACACTTTACCCGATGGTAAGCGCTTGCCGCCGCCCATAGACACCTGCATCACCAGTAGAGTCACAAAAGCGTTGCCAAACTTTAACCCCTTATCCCCCCAATAGGGCCTCCGATTCCCACACTCACTCATGCGTTCATTATATTTAGCAGTTATTTTTGCTTTTGACTTCAGAATATGTACCATTAGAGCTACTATCAATGAAATATAACTTTCCGCAGCTTCGGTCGTAGTTTTCCATTGCCGCGTGCCGTAGGCGAGTCTCGTGGGAGAAGAAGATTGCCAATAACTGGAGTTCAATTCGTCACCGCAAGGGACCCGGCCAAAACGATGCTCCTCTAATTCGGTCACAACGTTTAATTGAGGTAGATCTACGGGAATTCGCTTTATATTCAATCTGAAGTTGTTTTGTCGGTACTATTTCACGGGCCCGGGTGTCCAATTAGGGCGTAAATGGATAAACATGTCGATCGCCATAAAATTTTATTTCATGGTGCGGTAAAAGAAAATTGAGAATTTCATTACGTTATAATTTTGTTCTTATTTGCCTTTTTATGAGGTTTTGAAGATTTGATTTCAAAATACTAAACAACTAAACTCTTCCTGCTTGCATTGCGATCCAGGATTTTTGGGAGGTCTGGTAATGGTAGTACCAAATGGTAATTGGTTTGCAATTGACTTTTGCCAACCCTCAGACAGACCAGACCTTCTGGATCATTACACGTTTGTGTGTGTCTAACAGATATTCCCAACTCTCAGTAAATATGGCCGTAAAGTGTTTTTTTTTCACGCAATTTTCTCTCACCTGGATAAAAGTAGAAATACATAAATCAAAAATATCCAGAGGCACTTTCTTGGATTCGAACCTACGACCTCAAGTTAAGAAGGCGCACGTGCTTATCTACTAAGCTACATCCACACTATATCGCTTATACTTGTATATTGCTGTCCAGTAAAGTACCAATCTAACTTCGGTTTAGAAATCTATTTCAGTCGATTTCCCCACTGCACTGTCTAAGTTTAGCTTCACAACTTGCGTCTGTAAACAAGCAATAAGTCAAGTTCTATTTTAGTACGCCCATACTGGGCTTAAAGCACCCGCTATCGGCGGGTTTCATTAAACAGAGCTTCGGAAGCGTGTAATTGTGAGCCCTCAACCAATGCCTAGTTTGTACAGTCAACACTACGCCGAGTTACCACTAACTGTATGCTTTTATTAGTCAACACTACGCCGAGTTACCACTAACTGTATGCTGTTATTATTGGAACTATTCAACTGTGGGAGAGCCACGCTTCGGCATGAATGGGCCGGCTCGACCGGAGTGATACCACTGCCTCACAGAAAACCGGCGTGAAGCAGCCCCTGTGCTGTGTTCGCCGAGTGAGTGAGGGGTACCGGAGGCCCACCCGGGGGGAAAGGGGATAAAAGGTGGCAGCGCACTTGTAACTCCACTGGTGTTGCAGTGTCCATGAGCGGCGGCAATTGCTTACCATCAGGTGATCCGCCTGCTCGTCTGCTACCTATACCATAAAAAAAAAACTAATTTATAAGGGCGGATACAAAGTGATAAAGGAATTTCCCCGAATACTTCAATAATCCGATTGACACACGGATGGTTAAAAAAATAAATTTCAGCTGAATATAAATGGAAATTATCACTTGGAAATAAAACGGAATGATTGATTTAAATTTTCAAATTTTTTTGTGGAGATGTTATCGTCATAAATCGGTTTTCTTTTTTAACAGATTATCCCTATCGACATCTTTAATTTATTCTGTATAGGTAGATGCTTATTTTGATTGAATCGTGTGAATTTGAAATCTTAGCTAGCCGTATTTGATATCTATACATCTATACATATAATAAAAATGTAAAAAAGCTGTGTCTGTACATTGAAGATATTTATCTCAAAATAACTTAGGACGACTAAAAAACAGTAACAGAACATGAATCAATGATTTTTAAAATTTTTGTCTGTCTGTTTGTCTGTTTGTCTGTTTGTCTGTTTGTCTGTTTGTCTGTTTGTCTGTTTATCTGTTTATCTGTTTGTCTGTTTGTCTGTTTGTTCGCGCTAATCTCGGAAACTACTGAACCAATTCGAATGAAACTTTTTTTATTGTATAGCTGTAATATCAGGGCAACTTATAGGATATATTACATTTTGAAGACCAGGCTCCTTGATGTAGAACCACAACAGCCCAGCTAAACTATAAGAGGTAGGTCAATAGCACCTTAACAAAAGTTGTTCAGATTGATGAGCAGTTTATGATGCCATGAAAAAAAATCAAAGTTCATGGAACATCTGGTTTGGACCCCAAAGAGCCCAGCTACACTATAACAAATATGGAATGAAATGGAATGGAAAATTGTCAAATGTGATGAGCATTTTTGGATGAGATCCTATAAGGAAGGATATTCCGAACTTAAACCCCTAATGGAGCGAAAGGGGGGTTCAAAGTTTGTTCATGGGGCTACGTGATTCCTTGGCCCAATTTACTCCAACTTTTGCATACACATTCTTTGACAGAATTGATGGATAAAATATAAGATTCAAACTTTAATAGAATACTTACATCCCCTAATGGAATAAAAAATAATTTGGGGGTTACTTTCATTAGAAGTTGATATTTTAAATATTAAATGGGTTTGCACTTGATCTCATCTCACCTGATGGAGAGTGACAATGAGGTCTAAGATTTAGCGTGCTTTCCCAGAAGAAGCCTATTCGCTCTCGACTTTAAGACACCCAAATTGTAGCTCTCTGGAAATACAAAAGCCGGCAAGTTGTTCCATTGTTTAGCATTTCGTATAAAATATTAATGAGCCGCCTTAAAAATCTATTAACCTATAAACGAACATTTATAATAAGTAATATTTTTGTTAAATTCTATTTAAATAATCATCTTTAAGTCAAGAGTCATAAAGTTCACGCAAACGAAGTTGCGGGCGGCCACTAGTCTAAAATAAAATACGATATCAGTACATAGAGGAAATTTAATAGATTCGGATGACTTTCGTTTGCTGTAACTACTAGTCTGTATTCTGTAGCGTGTGAGGGAATTTTGTTTGCATAATTAATTCTGTGTTTATGCAGTCGCCTCTATGTCAACTTGGTCAGCATAATGCTAACTGCATTTGACGTGTCAACTCATTTTGATGCTGCTAACTCATAGTCGTAATATCTTGTTATATTCGGAGTCATATGATGTTTGTGACCCTTCGAGTAACTTAAAGTTTGTTTGTGTTTGTTGCCTTTTTTAATTTGCTTTTTTACTTCATTTGTTTTTTTTTTTAGTTTTTTTTTTATTTAGTTCTGTTCTTCATCATGTTGCTGCGCTACATCCCTTTTTGCCTTTTGGTTCAACGTGGGTGTAGTAAATTGAATTCGTAAACATTTTTTTTCTAAAGAAAGTAGAATTTACTGTACTGAACCTCGTTGGTTTTTTGTTAGTTACTTTAGTTAGGACGACGGTGTAGGACGACCTCAGGCCAGATGGAGTGGGCTGGCTGGAGCTGGATGCGAGTAGCCGAAGATCGATCAAAGTGGCGAGCATTTGGAGAGGCCTATGTCCAGCAGTGGACTGCAACAGGCTGATGATGATGACTTTAGTTAGTTACTGCCAACATTGACTTAGCAAGTCCTAACCAAATAAACTAATTCGAATAAATTCGCACCTTTTGCGGCTCTTTAACAGCTTTTAAGCGGTTTAAATTCCGGCTTAGCTGCTTCAATAGCACTGAATTCCGCTTATCCACGTTTGAAATTCCGCCTATGGACGGTTTAATTAAAGCCGGGTATACGAGAGCAAAGCGCGTAATTGCAGCGGCTGGTGTCCATATGTAGTGTTGTAAAAGACTTAGGTCCTTTGAGTTGTTCTTTGTTTTATTGTGGCCTAGAATATTGGCTTGGCTGATGGTATTAAAAGAAGAGCCTACATTGCAAATGCAACGGACGCGATATCCTGGCATCAATAACTTCCGAAAGTACTATTTACCGGCGTAATACATCTTCATACTTCATTTAATTTAGTGATTTTGATGGAATGAATAGAAGCGAGCAACAACTCTGGAGGAAGGAATGCTTAATACTCGGTCAGAAGTTATTGGAGTCTTAACTCAAGTCATTTGAAAAGACTCAAAGGCTGGAGCTGAGTTGGACTTAGTTATTGAAAAATAATTGATTGAGTCTTTAAAAAATCTGAATTGGGTCATTCTCATAAAAATGTCTTCAAACCTATATAGGTAAATTTCGAAGGAATTAGGAAGTAAAGATTGCCACGGTTAATGACTAAATGACATAGAGAATGACCCACCCACTTAAATTAGAATTGAGCCTTGAAAAAGGAACTCAAAAAGTATTACGTAACATAAGACTTTAATTCAAGTCGCTTACTACAACACTATTCGTGTGTGCACTGTAACATAATTAGTAGAGTAAATAACAGTGGGAGATATCCCTCCGGCCGGTGGGCGTTGTGTCCAACTACTGTATGTGATGTGACGTCATGCATTGTGCTGCTGGAACGGTTGGAGTCAGCTTTATTTATTCTTTACTAGTAGTAACCTGCTCTCACTTCGTTTCGGGAGATTAGTTTTAAGCCAAGCCAATAGATGGCGCTGTACGTAGGTACATTACATTGCAAACGTGTTTCGGTTTAATTAGTTATAAGCCTTTTCGTTGTCTTGGGTAGTTACCTCTTATTTTTTTAATTAGGTAGAGTGACAGTATTATTTAAACCTAAGGGTAAACAAATACAATCAGAAAGCTCCGAGCTATCGGAAGAGTACATTACAATGCAAAAGTTTTTGGTTTAGTTACCTACTTATAAGCCTTTTCGTTGTTTTGGGAAGTTACCTCTTATTTTTTTAATTAGGTAGAGTGACAGTAGTATTTAAACCTAAGGGTAAACAAATACAATCAGAAAGCTCCGAGCTATCGGAAGATAGCACAGCAGTTCGGATACAATGTGAGTGACAATAGCTTACCATCAGAAATGAACCATCTGCTCGTCTGCCACCTATCACATAAAAAAATTAAGAAATGTATATTAAATAAAAGAATTGTATATTATCCAAAATTTATCGATAAATCTTCTATCACGCAAGAAAAACCGCGGGGCGAAGCTAGTTAAAAAAAAACTTATTAAGATTAAAGTTAAGGATTAAGTAGGTATTTTACACAGGTAAAGATGAACTTAACAAAGAGCGTCGCCTTAACCTTGCGTGTTTATTTTGTTAAAAGTTTCTTATCCTTCTAGCACTCCCGGTTGCTATACGGAGTAAAATAAGGCGAACAAAAAGTTTCTGTGGAACAGTATATAATTCCAGTGGGAACCTTTCCTTACGGTTCGTCCAAGATTACTTCACTTAGCCCGTGCCGCCCGGACGGAAATTAACACGGGAAATGACGGAAACACGTGCAGACGCCACTCCAATTGGAGGGCGAGGAACGTCGCCTCTGGCAATCAAATGTAAATAAATAATACTCTGCTAATTTTTACATGGCACTTTCACAAGTGTCACTGCAGGGAAAAGGCCTCCATCACAGAAATCAAGTCATCGCTACTATAATCTTATTGTAAAGTATTAAACCGGGTATTAACGGACGTTTATTTACAAGTAAATTGTATGTACTTACCACCGAAATAGCAAACTGAAGTGGCTGTGGGCTGGTCACATTAGCCGCAGAACTGACAACCGTTGGAGCCATAAAGTCTTTGAGTGGAGACCGCGACTCGGTAAACGTAGTGTTGGACGCCCTGCTACAAGATGGGATGACGACATTCGAAGGCTGGCTGGAGTGAGCTGGATGAGAGTGGCCGAAAATCGGGAGCGGTGGCGTGCATTGGGGGAGACCTATGTCCAGCAGTGGACAAACGTGGGTTGCTGATGATGATGATGATGTATGTACTTACTGCTTGACGTTTCGGCTACGTTGCAGCAGCCGTGGTCACAAGCAGAGAGTCCGCTTGTGACCACGGCTGCTTAAAAAGACTAATGTACTTAAAAATAAACGTCGCGTTAATTCCCGGTTTAATAATTTGTAATCTTATTGACCACGATTGACTAATGCGGATTGGTGATCACTTCTCTATGGTTACTTCTTTCATAAATTCATAATACTTACACTCAATATTCAAACACCCTAAGCTTTAAATTTAAGCAATTGACGTCACACGAGTCCAGAAGATTTAACTGTGAAGTGAACTAATAAGGTAGGGAAGCAAAGAGGTTGGCGGTTGGCTAAGAGTGAAGAGGTATTACGCGGGGAAAATAAGTCCGTTGCATAACACCTTAAATAAGAATAAATTGCACTTCTCAGTTAGATGGTCTCGAGAACGTGGTTTTGCAACTTAAAATTGCGGGAAATTTATAGTGTCTTGATTACATTTCTTTATAGCTTGGGGTAAAACACCAATGGGCTTTACTTTCGTAATTTGTCAAGCGAATAAGTTACTGTTTCCTGTTGAATGAGCGTTTAATAGACCGGTAAATGTCCTCCTGGGGGGAGTTCACACGATACATACAAAGCAGTTAATAAAAGGTATATCGGTGATCATCAGATTTCTGATACTAATGTAGATAACATTGTGATACAACTTTTGGAAATTTTGCAAATTTGGACTTTTTCAAATTTCGACTTTTGCAAATCTGGAAACGAAACGAGCCTATACCTTCCTAAAAGGCCGGCAACGCATCCGCACTCCTTCTGGTGTAGCTGATGTCCATGGGCGGCGGTGATCACTTACCATCAGGTGACCCGCTTGCTCGTTTGCCTTCCTATAATATAAAAAGAAAATCTGGACTTTTGCAAATTTGGACTTTTGCAAGTTTAGGTAACAGCCATTAAACATTTCAACGGTTCATGCTAAGTCGGTGACTTGTTGATCTTTAAAAAATGTGTACGGACCTCAGTTGTTCATGTTTCGGCAAATTTGAACTATTATTATAGTAAGTGATATTTAACCTGACCCGCTGTATTATGTCATCCCCAATAACCAAAAACAAAGCTTTAAATATTTTACTCCTCGGTATAAATTAGGTTCCTAGGTAATAAGTTTTCCAATAAACTAAACTACTATAAGTTGGACTGTAAGCTGCAAGTCTTAAACGAAAACTTAGTCAGTGTCTACACAGGTGGAGCTTGTGCAAATTACAGACAAACTTTAGCCCAGTAAGTAGTGTGACAAATTGAGGATAGCTCTTATAAGCCACCCGCCTAATTACAAGTACTCAACCACAGGGTAAAGTAATCGCATCGCATACAAACGGCGGCAGACCAAGACCATCCAGAAGTGCAAATATAGCACTTAAGTTCGAGACACAAGGACGGTCCCAAGCCTTACTAACTCCACGTGACGCTGTGTGTACAAACCCCCTTAAAAATGGTAGGACGAGATAATCGTTCCTTAATTATAATGTAACACCGATCTCTCGATTGTGGAAGTGTGTATCACACGTATGCTTTGACCGGACTCCGTATTAAGTAGCTTAAGGGGCTATACGAATGAAACTAGCGCCGCCAACCTATTAACACTGATTGTGGCGAAAATACGATATTTTTTAAGAAAGCAAAACATAACAGACTTAGATAAAAGTAAATTGAATTTTTCAAGATGCAACACAATATATAAAACACGCGACAAGTAACAATAATGTCAATTATTGCATCTTGAAAAATCCAATTTACTTTATCTAAGTCTGTAATGTTTTGCTTTCTTAAAAAATATCATATTTTTTCCACAATCTGTGTAAATAGGTTGGCGGCGCTAGTTTCAAACGTATTGTGTTACAGATAACAGACAACAGATGAAACACAAATAAAATTCTAAAATACATACAGGTTGTATCTGTGAACATTTACATTCCTTTAACCACGGGTTCTACCAACCATTCTGAACAACATTATTTTGTTCTACGACTTTTGGAAATTCGCATAAAAAATCATCTTTTCATTCAATTCGTACTTCCTACTTTGTAACGTTTGGTTAAATAAATTTCCGGGCGAATTTAGGAGGCAAATAAAATGAGGATCAAAAAAGATGACTCCCTTAGAACCCTCATTTGACATGTATTATCCTCTAACTAAGTTTGCCCAGCTTTGACCCAGTATCCCACAGTCCGGAACTATAACAGAGGCAAAGTTCCGTGTACACACTGCCGGACTTTGCGACTATGCGACTGTTTGGCTTGGCCTTAATTAAATCGCCGGTAGACGGAAATTGAGTAAAAAGGAAACAATTTTTTACCTTTTTCAAATTCGCCCGAATGGGAGAGTCACGCTTCGGCATGAATGGGCAGGCTCGACCGGAGTGATGCCGTAGCCTCACGGAAGACCGGCGTGAAGCAGCCTAACCTTGTGCTGTTCTTTACGTGAGTGAGGGGAGCGGAGGCCCAATCATCCGATTGTGCCTCCGAAGGACAGCAGCGTACTTGTGACTCCACTGGTTTTGCGGGTGTCTAAAGGCGGCGGCAAGTGCTTGCCATCTATTGGTCCGTCTGCTTGTCTGCCATCTGGACCTGAAAAACACAATTCCGATATTAGCATCTAACTCTCTCGCACTCTTTTCCACTTTGTAGTGGTAAATTCGATCAAGAATAAATAACTCCAAAGTCCAATTCCAATTTTTTCAATACCTATAACTTCTCCAACTTAATGTAGGTAGGAAATACCCAAGGGGAAAAGCCGCAGGTTATTCAAAAAGTTGCCGGTTCAATAAATTTAGTTCCTTTTGAATCTGAAAGTGAATCATCATCATCAGCAACCTACGTTCGTCCACTGCTGGACATAGGTCTCCCCTAATGCACGCCACCGCTCCCGATTTTCGGCCACTCTCATCCAGCCCACTCCAGCCAGCCTTCGAATGTCGTCATCCCATCTTGTAGCAGGGCGTCCAACACTACGTTTGCCGAGTCGCGGTCTCCACTCAAGGACCTTATGGCTCCAACGGTTGTCAGTTCTGCGGCTAATGTGACCAGCCCACTGCCACTTCAGTTTGCTAATTCGGTGGGCTATGTCGGTGACTCTGGTTCTCTGTCGGATTACATCATTTCTGATGCGGTCCTTCAGAGATACTCCGAGCATAGCCCTTTCCATAGCTCTTTGAGCGACTTTGAACCGCTGGATTAATCCAGCCGTGAGTGTCCACGCCTCGGCACCGTAAGTCATGACCGGAAGGACGCACTGGTCGAAGACTTTCGACTTAAGACTTTGAGGGATGGGTGACGAGAAGACTTGACGAAGCCTACCAAATGCTGCCCAGCCTAGCTGAATTCTTCTATTGACTTCTCTCTCGAAGTTGTTTTTGCCTAGTTGGAGCGTTTGTCCTAGATAGACATATTCCTGGACAACTTCGAGAGGTACTCCATTAACAGCGACCGGTCCCGGATCAACGAGCTCGTTGAACATGACCTTGGTTTTATCCAAGTTCATCCGAAGACCGATGTGTTTAGAAGATTCAGCCAGGCTGCTCACCATCTCCTGTAGGTCCTGTAAGGTTTCCGCCAAGATGACGATGTCGTCTGCGAATCGTAGGTGTGACATGTACTCGCCATTAATATTAATTCCGCGCTCTTTCCAGTTTAGCGTTTCGAACATGTCCTGCAGCGCAGCGGAGAAGAGTTTCGGAGATATAACATCTCCTTGTCTCACACCACGTCGCAGCAGGACAGGCTCGGTTTGGCCATTCTGGATTACTACGGACATATTAGCGGCGTCATATAGACACTTCAACACCTCGATATATCGCCAATCGACTTGGCACCTCTGCAAGGCCTCGAGAACAGCCCAGGTCTCGACGGAGTCAAAAGCTTTTTCATAGTCCACAAACGCCATGCACAGGGCTGGTTATACTCTTTGGTCTTCTGTATAACCTGTCTCACTGTGTGAATATGGTCTATGGTGCTATAACTCCGTCGGAACCCCGGCCTGCTCTGCAGGTTGAGCTTCGTCAAGTCTTCGTGTAAGGCGATTCGAAATGACTCTTGAGAACAATTTATAGACGTGACTTAAAAGTGAAATTGGTCGATAGTTCTTCAGTAAGGTTTTGTCGCCTTTCTTGAAGAACAACACGACCAAGCTCCGCTGCCACGCCCTAGGAGTTCTCCCGGAGAAAAGAACCGAGTTAAATATACGCCGAAGTTCCTTCAGCACCGGCTTGCCGGCAGCTTTTAGAAGCTCGGTTGTGACTCCGTCTTCTCCCGGGGCTTTTCCATTTTTAAGTTGCCCAAGAGCTGCCTCGATCTCCTCCAAGCTGATGTCGGGTAGATCCTCCGTCGCATGGCGGGTTAATGTGGCTCTTGAATCCTTCTCATCCGGCGTAGGGTGGGGTGAGTGCGACGCGTATAACTGGCTATAGAACGTGTAAACTTCCGATAGAATCTCTGGCTTTGACGTGACGACTTCTCCATTTGCCTTGGTCAACTTCGACAGGTGGCTCCTTCCAAGCTGTTGTAAGAAGACTTTGGACCCCCGGTTCTGCTCAATTGTTCTCTGTATTAAGAGTGTATTGGAGCTTCGGAGGTCACGTCTTAATAGCTTGGAGATGGACTTATTCAGAGCCCGTTGCTCTGCCGAAGTGACTGATGGATCGTTCCGCCTCTTGTCCATTAGGTCCAGAGTCTCTTTCGAAAGCTTAGACCGTTTGCCCGTACGTCGCAACTCACAGAACTTTGCACCCTCGTCCCGAAGAATTTCCACAACTTGGTCGAGTTCTTCGTCGACATCTACGTCAATTGTGGATCCCAAGGCAGCGAATCGATTTTCCAATTTAAGTTGGAAGACGTCGGAACCAGCGAGCGATTGGAGTAGATTTGGCCGGAGCGTGGACTTCATCAATCGAGAGCGTTCAAGCTTGAAATCGATATTCAGAGTGCCTCTGAGAAGTCGGTGATCACTTCCGGTTTTAAACCTATTGATCACTGAGACATGAAAGTGAATACTTTTATATAATATAGTGGCCGCCCGCAACTTCGTTTGTGTGAACTTTATGACTCTTGACTTAAAGATTATTTGTCATGTCATCATAAAATGCTCATCAATCTTAACAATTTTTGTTAAGGTGCCATTGACCTACCTCTTATAGTTTAGCTGGGCTGTTGTGGTTCTACATCAAGGAGCCTGGTCTTCGAAATATAATATATCCTATAAGTTGCCCTGATATTACAGCTATACAATGAAAAAAGTTTTTAGTTCTGTTTTTAGTCGTCCTAAGTTATTTTGACATAAATATCTTCAATGTACAGACACAGCTTTTTTACATTTTTATAATATGTATAGATATCCTGCTTCAATCACAGAATAATTTGCATCTATGCAGTGTTTCGTTGAGTGAGGCCCAATGACCAGAGGCCCAATAGGGTATTTGACAAAAAAAATATGAGTTTAATCAAAATACCTCTCAATTTAAGAAACATTATTGAAAGAATTGCTCGATTCTGATTTGAATCACCTGAGATATCATAACTTTAAGAGCACATATTTTGGGCAAGCCCAAAAACGCTATATACAAATGGCTACAGGCAAGTGACGTCACACGCTCGTATCTTGTATGCGCGTCTAGTAAATTTGTTTGGTAGCTATATCAAATGTTTCGTTTAAGTAAATGGTTTCATAATAAAAGTTGGTGAAAAATGTATGGGTAGTTCAATGATATATATATATTTTTAATTTTATAACTTTAAAAATGGACTTGCCCATGAAACTTTGAATGCTCATAAAACCAGCTAGACGTTATATTTTTAACTGAAAATGTTGGCCATTGGTTCTCATTTATCAGTATTTGGAAAAGTATAAATATTTTTTACTATATCGAGAATAATCGAGATTAGTCAAATACCTTATTGGGAGTAAGCGGGTTTCAACACGCGTGACTCTGCTGGTGTAGCTAGTGTCTATGGGCGGCGGCAATCGTTTACTATTACAAACTAACTGGCGCAGTAACCCAAAGTGACCCTTGGTCTCCAACAATAAGAGCCTCCATCTGGGTCGGTCCTGCACCTCCCTGCCAGTCAGCAGCCTGGAGTCCACGCAAATCTTTCTTAACTTCATCCCTCCACCGGTACCTGAGACGGGCAACTGGCTTTCGACCATTTGGCCGTACCAGGTAGGCTCTTTTTGCCGCACGATCTTCACCCATTCTCTCGAGATAGCCGAGCCAGCGAAGTCGATGCGCTTTAGTTTTGATGATATTAGGCTCGCCCACCAGGTCTTCTAGCTCCTAGTTTACATCTATTTAGAGTATACTAATTAAGCGTAAATTGGACTTAATTTAAAATAGTCCATTCGCATATTGAAATGTACAACCATTTACTCTAGGCATTTGTAGTCACCAATTTAGAACGATTAAGCGGCTTTTTGTAAGATTAAAATTTCTAATCTCTTTAATAGCCATTTGCTGTCTTTACCATAATAGACAACAAAAGGGGCCGTATTCAATATCGACTCGAACTATACTCAGGACACTAATCTGAGAGATATTTTTGATCATATACTCATATATCTTCTAGATTATATCTATCTTCTTCTATACTCTTAATAAAAAGGTAATTCTATTCTTATCGACAATAAATTGTTATTTACTAATCGGAAAAACGAAACACTATTGTGATGCATTCGACGCCTAGCGCCATCTTTTGGTACGGGGTGGAACCAATATTCTGAATGTGAGGGCGGGCCACTAGTTATATTAAAAACATGAACTAACTTTAGACGTTTTGTAATAAGGGCTTAAATAAAATTTTGCAATTAATGTTAAAAATATTATTTTTAAAGGTGAGCTGTCTACTTTTAACCCTTCAAAGTTCGTGTTTCTGAGAGCCCTGAGGAGGCCCTGGCTGTTGGGTCACATTTACAGGAAGGGACGCTGTTTACACTCACTGTAATTGTTTGCACCATTTCCCTGAAAGTTCCATGGTACCTTTGAAAAGCTATTTATACCCAAATCCTAAAAGCCGGGTTTTCCATTTGTTCGAGTAGATACTAAGCTAGGACGGCTTACATCGATTTTAAAGTGTAATCCTCTTTCTGTTACTTGTTTAACAGTATTAAGTGAACGGGGTAGATATTTTCTAATGCACTAGTTTTAGTAATAACCTACTACTCCTATTTACAGTGTACACTATTTTTTATTTCCTTGTCATTCGGAGCTATAACCTTTAAGAGCGTTCAGATTTGGACCTTATTTGGACCTACACAGTATTTCGATTTTCCATCAGATACGGTAAAATTTTTTTTGCTGTCTTCATTACAGTTCGCGTAAAAGTATGTTTCGAGTTTTCTGATCATAGGTCGGGATTGAGATGATCACCAAATTCAATTAAGCATTAGGCCATTATGGCGAATAAGCCTAATCCATCCAGCCATCATAGTAGCGGTGACTTGATTTCTATGATAGAGGCCTGTGCCACTACATTCACTGGGACAATAAATAAACTGATACTTTTTACCTCTTTTGTACATCATGATGATGGCTATAAACCATATTATTATAAGTTTTTATTCTGTTATCTGTTGAATAACTAATCTTGTCCTATTTAATTAATAAATAATTTTACTAAGTTACAAACGAGAAGAAAAAAACTTCCTAATTTATATAGTTGGTGTACATCGGACCTAATTTTCCTTTAATACTTCGTCACTTAGGTACTTAGGTTAGGTTAATAAACTTCGGGCGAAATTAGCTGGTGCGTGAGTTCCTAATTAAACATCTCCGCAGTCATAAACTTGTGATAAGATTATGTACCGTAAAAACTTACCCCTTCTCAACTTACTACGAAGTAACCGTACTGTAGGAAAGTTCAGTTTTTGTTCGGAGCTTATTTGAATAGCGATACCTTTGTTGAAAACTTGCGCAATTCATCATGAGGGCTTAAAAGTTACTAATCCGGGTTGCCAGACTAGAAAGGAGAAAATGGACAGTGCCTCGAGTTTTATCGGGGATTTGTTTGTCAATCCATCACAGCGATGGGACGGGGACACATAAGTGTATCACTGTGATGGACTCTTCGACTATTTTATTTGGAGTCTTTGCTTATATGCAAACAATGCCAACTAACCTGAGTACCTGTAACCACAGGCTGAAATTGCAATGCCCTTTTTGGTGTCTTAGAGGAAACCATAATTGCCGTCACCTTGGCCTCATATCAACACGGAACAAAGTAGTGTGTGTATCTCTAATCTGAATTAGAATCCATGGGGTTCATTGAGATGAACCGCGCTCTTCGTCGTCGTCGATGAACGCAATTTTGATCAGACCTCCCCACTTCGCGACTTTCCAGAGAGTATACTCACGTACTCCAAAAGCTTATTTGGTTGCCTCTTACCTTAATCATTTTGCATTAGACTACATTACATAACTCTTTAGTTATATAATAAAAACATTACATAAAAGAAACACATTTACAGATTTTGATAAAATAGTGCAATATTTAAGTATATTTTCGTTGTTTCTGGTTCCATAGTACAAGGGAAAACCTTAGTTTGGGACCAGGACAATGTATATGATGTCGTCTCAATTTATTTATTATTTATCTCAAGTTATTGTATACAAATGGCTCCAAAAACACAATTAATACGTATAAATATTAAAAATACATTTATTACAGTTAAATAGCCTATTACCCTGGCAACCCTGCCCTTCCCAGTTCCAGTAACGCTTACAGTAAGTACAGTTTCTGGGAGTATTCGGAATGTTTACAATAGCAATCTTATTGGCATTACGAAGGGAATATCTGAGCTGGAACTTCGTTTCTGATATTAAACTCCTGTTATGGAATGGTAGATAAACTTTATTAATAATGTCTGCGCCAGCTCAAAGAAAACATTTCATTGTATTACGTTTTGATTATATCTTGATCCGGAGTAAATTGCAGATTTGCTAGACTGAATAATCTTAGCAACTCAAGTATTTAATGTAGGCGCTCTGTTGTTATCTTGTTCCATTCGAAATGAAAAGCACTCTGAACTAGTGTTAAGTTTATTTGAAGATATATTGGATATCTTAATTGTCTTGCTGGTATTGTATTGTCCGTAAAAAGGTAACTGATTAGCCAGTTGTAACTGGTACTCGTGATACATTGCTAAGAAGAAGTGATACACTAACGAGGTTGTGGCATAAAATCTTTGGTAGCATTGTACATCGGTCCCTACTGAAAATCAGCGCTATGGCTCAGGCCATAGCTTAATGCTCAGTAGGATCCGTTTCGCCACTTAGCTCATTGTTTTATATAAGTGAACTTCTTTCCCTTATAATATGTTTTTATTAAGTGCCGAATAAAATTATTTCATTTCATTACATGCGTGTGATTTTTTTTTCTTATGACGTGAGTTTCTGTTATCGACGTCTCGCTAACCAGCTTAAGTTCGCGAACCATATACACACGGCGTCAGGTCAGGTCTGTTAGCTACCATCTTACCATCGGCTGTCCCTATCGCTGCCCCAAGCCCTCCCACTTAAGGACGATGAGAGGGCGCCCACAAGTTTTAGTTAGAAGTCCGATATAACCCTTTACAACTCCCTACCAACCCCCCGTGGGCGAATATTCGTAACGCATTTCTCCTGGGACAAAAAAAAAGGTAGGTGGTATTTCACACAGGTAATAATTATGTGTAGATTGGTATAGTAACTGAGGGTACCCCCCCCCCAAACCAATGGGGTGCATACCGATTTACATTTAATATTAGAATTTGGGCGTTATTTGAATTTCAGATAACCTCCCTGTTTACTTGTTACTTATTTATGAAAAGCATTTCCTACGTACGTTTATGGGCCCAACCAAAATTGTTTTCGGTTTTCTTCTTTTCATTCAGATACTTTCCTTCACCTTATGTCTTAGACTTTTCTTTTTATACTATGCCAGGCAGTTAGTAACTACCAATATCATGAGTAGGTTCGTGTTCATCTTTAAAAAAATAGTTATTGTTCTCAACACTAGAAGTTTCTCAATAATCATGCCATCACTTTCTGAGTATACTTTATTATGACAGAGACAAAAACATGTTTGAGAAACCTTTTTAGTCTAGTCTAGTTTTCGGTATTTATTCGGGTGCTTTATGTATCATTTCTATGCTATATTCGTCATACCTAATAATGAAATCAAGAACAGAACAACAACATCCACCGCTAACCGAAAGGGTTTTCTAAATTTTCTTGGAAATAATGTAAAGGTAACCATTTATTTACCACCTACTAAAATAAGTAAATTTTTGATTAAATAATTTAATAAATAACACGTCTGACCTAGGTTAGTAAAAGTTTTAAAACTAAAATATTTTTACTCATCTCACTCATCACGCCATCTAGCGGCGAGCGGACGAACTTTTAAAATCCAACGCGTCATCTAGCATTTTCCGGTCCAGTTTTTCCAGCACGGCTTACTAGACGATCGTTATCCTTGACGCCGCTAGATGTCGCTGTTAGTGTCCTGTTCAAATTATTCGGTGTTTGTATATTTACACCTGTTCTATTTATTTTATTGAATTCAGTTAGAATATTGTAAATAATAAATGCTAAATTAATAAAACAGATAAAATAATATAAATTCATATAATTATAACTTATTATGATCGGTGAATTGAAATATTTTAGGACAATTAATTCATCATCATACATAGGTACTCATTTCACCATGTCAATTTTATTCTAGTCACCCAAAGTTGTTGCTTCGGAGTCCGGGGTAAATTTGGACCGCGGATCCAGACTTCAAAAATGGTCGTGAGCACAACATCCTCTCCCATTCACCCCTCCTCTTAGACTGGAAATCTCCGTAAGCAAGCTTAGTGAAGGATTCCCTGCCACTGCCAGTTGACCCAAGATGATCGAAATAAGTGTGACGTTACCAGTCTTAATGTTTTGGTCATGCCCACAGTACCCATATTTTTTTTTATGTGATACCTAGGTAGCAGACGAGCAGGCGGATCACCTGATGGTAAGCAATTGCCGCCGCTCATGGACACTTGCAACACCAGTGGAGTTACAAGTGCGCTGCCAACCTTTTATCCCCTTCCCCCCGGGTGGACCTCCGGTACCCTCACTCACTCGGCGAAACACAGCACAGGGGCTGCTTCACGCCGGTTTTCTGTGAGGCAGTGGTATCACTCCGGTCGAGCCGGCCCATTCATGCCGAAGCGTGGCTCTCCCACAATTAAATCGGTGGATCCCGTGCCTGGTCGTCACTTCAGATGTTTAAAAAAGTTTAATTTGTTGCAGGTGACGGCTTCAAGCTGGCTTCGTCGGGCCCCAGCAGCCCGGCGCCGCCGCCGGTGCAATGGCGTATGCGCAGGAAACCAGGTCAGTCCCCATTTTGAGAATTATCATCATCATCAGCCTGTTGCAGTCCACTGCTGGACGTAGGCCTCTCCAAATGCTAGCCACTTTGATCGACCTTCGGATACTCGCATCCAGCTCCAGCCAAGCCCTCTTGCAAAGATTGTTACTCTTTCTGGCCTGAGGCCGTCCTACACTACGTTTACCAAGACGAGAATTGAGAATCATGCATCATTGCAATGGAGCCATACCACAGGAGATACGTAAACAAAGAGGCACCTTACTTATCTGGGAAGGTACAGACAGCCACACATTATATAAATCTTTAGAATTGCCTCAATCATCAATGGGAGCTATCGCGTGTAAAAAATCCGCTAAGTGGCGTACTGAAGAACTGAGATCTATCTACACGGTGATTGTTTATTTTTGATGTGAGATGGCAAAATGACACTTAACTACATAGACCAACGTCTATGTAGTTAAGTGTCATTTTACCATCTTGATCATTGAAGCCAGTCTCAGTCCATTGCTGGACATAAGCATCCCCCTTGTTCGCCAATTTACCCAGTCTTCGGCTTTTGGTGGAATTTCTGAATTCTGGTAACTTTTACATTTAATATCCCGAAAGAGAGTTTTTGTATGTAATAAGCTTTAAGCTAATACGAGAATCAGTTTGTTATCAATACCTACCACAGTACAGTTGTGATAAAAGTATTTCTTGGGGTCCTATCGATGGTTATATTATATCGATCGTTGGCTTTCAAATACCTACCTAAACAGATTTAACGTTCAAAGAGGAAGGATTTCTCCAGAGACCCAATGTTTAAGTAGGTTTACTTTAAGAAAGTAAGGTATTCTTTGATATGGATACGAAACGATTGGATTGACGAGGTTCCAAGGGGTTTATCTACCTACTAGTGGCCCGCCCTGACTTCGTTTTGAGACATTAGTTTTCATATTTTATACCAATAGATGGCGCTGGACGTCAATTACGTCGCGCTAGTGTTTAAATTTTCAGATGGAGTTAGCTGGCACTCTGGATTAACATCATAATATAGGCTAAAGTATCTTATACACAAGGGAAAATCGAAAGTAAGTTCATTAGTCATTATTTTACTATTAATAGGTACACTAAGTATTTATTTCCCTAATAAACCGCAGACAACACCGCGAGGGCAGCTAGTCGTAAATAAATAGCACACAAGCTATGTTAGTTCGCTCAGTGGATAGAATTGATCAAAAGACGAACGGGGTATAGGATTCATCAGAACTGTACACTGCGATGTGTACACACTACATAATATGACATAGTAAATAACTTAATCGCCACTAGTTTCCAGACATAACGCGTATAGACCCATAAACGCCAGACTTCGTGAGAACTCTTTCATGACTCATAAAATCCTTTGTATCGTCTCCCAGATGATCACAGATCCGAACACGGCGAGACCATGAATGCATTTCCTACGAAGATATTAAACTTTACGATGCCGTTCAAAAATGATTTACTTCACATTTTTCTTAGGAACAATGAATATCTGGTTCTCTTGCAAGTCGTTTGTCGATGTGCTTATGCATTTAAATTGTGAAGTTTTAGTCTTCGCTGCATTGTGAGTATTTTTCTTCTGTATTGTTACTTCTTGGTTGGATTTCTTGACTTTTGTAAGGCATTCGTTTTACATTTATTTAATTTATACATACCTATATTATATACATTCGCTCGCTTGCAGTATGAGGTTTTCTTCTTCGATGGTTACCGCCACAAATGCAAACTTGTATTGGCAATTTAATGGATAAGAAAATATGCGTTCCCAACGAGAAGTAGGTAACTTACGGGTTACCCTTTTTGGACTTTGGATCGTCTTTACATCTGAGACGATATTTTTGCACTGTAATCGACTTGACGCCGTCTGCACAAAATAAATGGGCTTGCATCTTAACAGATGATTTAAGTAGCATTTTAAATAAGGACACCACAACATCGCTCTTGGCTGTACAGACCTATTCGTGATTGTATTTTTCGTCCGCATTTGCGGCAAGCGAAACGAGCGTCGATGGATGGAGGGTTTCCAGCATGACGTCTAGCTTTGATGCAAGTAGGCAAACCAGACTTGATCGTGTTGGGCTATGCCATACACTATCCTCCTCCAGCTGAGACACAAACCAGCGTGAATAAAAACCACTTTCAGGTAAATTCTCAAATATAAACCAATCAAAAGGTAATCTATAAAGTGTTTCCAAAATTTCGAAGTGACGAAAACGTCCCTGACATTCCAGGGACGTAAACACGCCGTTATTAACTTGACGACGCCATTAGAACCCCCCGCCTCCGTCATTTGCTTCTAATTTAATTTCTAGTACACGTAAATGGTGCCCCATTTGACAGATAGCATCTGGCAATTATATTCTAGCGTGAATCTCCCCCGGGTTATTACGGCGGTGGTGCCAGTGTTTAAGCGAAAATATCATTGCACTCATTGGAATTATGTCTGATTATACTTTTGTGATAAAGCCATAAAAAAATTTGCTGTTCGTCCTGATCTGCTATGGTAATCGTTCCTTAATACTTTTAGATATCTTTCTTCCTTAAGGAAATAAGGGTTTTAGTTTAGATAGCAGTGTGGACGAGAAGGATTAAATTTAAACAATAAACATAGATTTTTTTGTTAGCTGAATGTGCTGCGCCGAAACTTAAAAATAGAATCTCTGTAAATTTACCTCCATAGATCATCATCATCATTTCAGCCAATAGACGTCCACTGCTGGACATTAAGATCACACAGATCGGTCCTGTGCCACCCGCAATACCCGCATCCAAGGGACTCCCGCGACCTTCACTAGATCATCGGTCCACCTGGTGGGAATCCTGCCACGGCTGCGGCCTCCTGCACGTGGCCTCCACTCAAGGACCTTTCAACCTCAGCGGCCGTCTGTTCTCTTCGCATTGTGCCCGGCCCATTGCCACTTGAGCCACGCAATTCTTTGGGCTATGTCTGCGACCTTAGATCTCCTCACCTCTATAAGTACTTACTTACTACGCTGGCTCAGCGACCCGAAGTGGATCTTGGCCTCCGACACGAGAATTCGCCACTCCGCTCTATTCTCAGCCACCTTTTGCCAATCCGGCTTTTGAAGGTGACCAAGATCCTTCTTGACCTGGTCCATCCAGCGGTATCTGGGGCGCCCCACTGGCTGGAAGAGCTTGTGGCCGAACCAAATATAATGGGCGAGACAAAGTCAGCAAGGCTGCGCTGGCTCGGTCACTTAGAGAGAATGGAGTCAGATCGTGCGGCCAAGCGAGCTTACCTGGGTCGATCTATAAGTACTTAGTATAGATAAATTGAGTTCAAAAGTTACGGAAACTGTTACGTTAGTTCCTCCTGGCAATGCCGCGTTGCCCACGTGTTGCCGGTAATCGGCATCGCGTGATCGCAATTTTCTCATTGCGTCACCGCGTTTTCCTTGAAAGTGTTGTTTTCGATATTCCTAATTTGTACGACACTTCCCATAAGTCGGTTGATAGGGCTTTTAAGAAAATTTGTTTGGAAGCTCTTTTAATAGTGAAGGCGTTTTCTTATTAGGTTGCTAGCTAAAAATATACGATGATTGTACAGTTCATATACGTTTTCTTTAATAATGGAAATGGTTTTATGCCACAATAGTTAGCACCTAGACTTACGGGGATTACTATGTACTGTCTTATCACCATCGGAACCCTGTATTTGGTGTTAAAGACCTCTCCTCCCTCTCTCCTTTGTAAATATTTCATCTCATCTTTCATCTTTGTAGGTGTATTATTAACAAAAAATTATGAATGAAATGTAACACTGTCTGTCATGAGTCTTTGAGTTTAGATATAGTGTAAAGATAAAACCATTGTTGAAATACAGATGCAAATTGAAGTACCAGGTCGATGGGTTAGTACATGGAAAACTAACAGTAACTCTGTTAATTATTTTTTGCACTTTGTTATCCTCGTCAATTGCAATGTGGTAGAATGGAAACTTTTCACTGAAACTGACGAAAATAACTTAGTTGGAAGTTTACTAATGTTTAATGGTTTCAATAGGAGGGTTGTTGATGGTACAATCATACATTACACAGAACTTATCAAAACGGTCAAATCCTTGATTGTTAATAAAAACGGTCAAATTCTTGATTGTTTAATCAAAACGGTCAAATCCTTGATTGTTCAGTATCTGCGTGTTAGAAATCTCTCTTGTTCATTTGTAAGTAGCTGCCACCTGTAGGCCTAACATGCGCACCGTGACAAAATTTTGTCGACTCTCGTTCGCGAGAGCGCCTCCTTCTATCCCGCTCATCGCTCAGTCAGGTGAGTGAGAAGCAACTTGCGCCGACAAAATACGAGTGTCGACAAATTATCTCGTGTCGCGCATGTTAGCCCGGCAGATTTAGCTTGTACAACGTCTGCTAAATGAAGGTCCAAAACGCAATTTTATTGAAAATATTTTAGTTCCTGTGCATTCAAATTTTTAGAACAAAGAAATATGGTATCAGGATCAGGTACAAATGGTTTTCGATGTGGAACCTTTTCGGTTTTTTCTAGAGTTGTAACGGAGGCCTTAAAATTTTTGGCTGGTAATTTTGGAATAGCTTTTCATACAGTTAGTTTTCTGAGTTTCTTCAAGGTCTTCGTTATGTCTCCGACTATTACAGTCACGTTACAATCAAGTGAGTAATCATCACGTGATGGAGCTTGATATCAATTAAAAGGAACTGAAACGCGAGGATACAAATTACCCGCCGTCATGACGACTCAATTACATCCAGAAAGCTAAATAGTGACGTCATTCTTTTTCCCACTGCACAAAAGGTGTGGGGGTTTTACTGCTACCAGAGAATAAATTGCCTTCATCATCAATCATGATCTGGGTTTATTGGGAATTTTTGTTGTTCCAGAAACGTAACCGTGATTGAGTTGGTCCAGTTCTCCTTTTGAAGGGTTGAGGAAGTCAGACGGCCGCGTCGCCTCATCGTTGTTACCAGTGTCCTCAAATCCTGGATCATGGGCAAATTGACGCTTTGTCCCAAAGCAAAGCGCGGGATGATGATGATGTATGACACTTATATAATCTCTTACTATATGATGCTAAGTTTTTTTGCATCTACCCTTTTTACTGGAACCTGTCTGTGATGAAATGGCTGCTAATTGGTCGAACTGTAGATGAACACTGCTGCGCATTTTCTTCTTTACTCAGGGGAAACCATTATCATGGTTATGACACTGTCGCAAATTCCGAGGCAATAAGCTGATTCCACATGTCGCAATACATTTATTTTTTCTTCTATTCTTTCCAACGCTTATTTATGAATATTTGGCCTTTTCTGACAATGAAAGCCTCCAGTAAAATGTACAAGCTTAACACGTAACCCCTCGAGATTTCCATCTGAAATATGAGATGAGATTAGGATGTAACGCTGAGAAGCATCACCCGGCACGTAGTACTATTGCGTCAAGATTGGCGGTTAAAAATTCATTGAATGAGCTCTATAAAACGTGGATGATTGGGCTATGGGGTGAATATGTTATGACTTATGATGAAAAATCGCGGACGGTATATGAAAAGTATCTGCATTTCTCATTCCTTATTTTTAAAGGTACCTAAGTTGTTTCATCCTGCGAACAAATATTTTTTTTGCAAATCCTTTGAATGTTGTTTATCATCATCATCATCAGTTGTGTTATATTTTAAAATTTAAGAATTGTGCTTTTAACTCGTAAGACCCCATAACCTTTTAAAAGGTAAAAGTAATTTATTATATTATGTCTGCTGTCTGGGCCTTACGACGTTAAATAAAATGAGCTAAATTGTTGACTTGATAGTTTTCATCTAAGTCCTCAAAAATTCCTCTTTATGTCAACTATTTACGGAAATAATAAAAGATGGCATTGGCATATTTGGCATTATGGTTACAAATATGATGCATTTAAACATTATAAAAACATGAGTATGCTTTTTAGATTTGCAAAAATAGATAAAACAGACAAAACATTTATCAAAGCCCGTGATATAAAAGGTACTACATAATCCTAAGAATGCTAAAGTCTGGCTCGCATTTTCATTTGGTCCCGCGTAAAACATGTTGAGTGCTAATAAGAGAAATTCTTGTACGATTCTAATCCAATAACAGTTTCGCAAGTCCAAAGGACGTTTACACGGTGCGACTAAATCCATTTTCGAAAATATTGAATAAATAGGTAACACTTGATAACTTATACGTAGATCGCGTAAATCATAGCAGGACCTCGCCCTATATATTTTTTAAATATACCACAAAATGGCCGGCCGTTCTCAATTCCTCCACCCAAGTCCATGCATACCCAACACTCTTTTGGTTTCATATTCCTCCTGTCTTCTCGAGGAATGGCGACATGGGCTAACTAACATGACTTACGTACAGTCACACATCAAAATATACATAAACTGTCAAATTCATTCAAACGACTCTCATCTTACTGTCACACACATTAGGTTGAATATCAATTGAGGAAACTTAACAAGTTGGGGTAACCTGATGTGTGACTGTACATACGTAAATGATCCGGACTTGGGATATTTTCACTATGGTAAACAACTAAGAAAATCAGCTGTAATGCATCAGTTCGCAACGTGTAACCGACCCTAAAGTCAAGGTCAGAGTCGTGTAATCTTCTCGCTGTTGCGGATGTATGTAAATTGAGCCCTTTCTTTGACTTCACAGAGCTCTTCGAGTTTAATTTAGAAAGGCATCCTCTTTAATTGTTCCTGTCCTGAGTTACTGGCGTACTAAATTCTGGGAAGGACGCGGTGGTGGTATGTTTTGCGAAGTATTTTAACGATCATAAGTTATAGAATTTGATCTATGATTGTACTAGCGCGGCATTGGAAAACATTGTGAAGAAACTTAGATTTCTTCTCGTATGCAACGTCGACACAATGACTAAGGCAGAGTGATGTCTTCCCGGCATTGGATATATTATATAGGTAGGACTGACGCCACTTCATCTTCCGCATGAGGGTAAGCCCGTGCTCCAGTAACTATTCTGACTATATGGTGTGTCTTTTCATCCAAATATCCGGCTAAACTTGTTGGATTTTCCGACTTTTCGTTTATATCCTGGCCTGTCCTGGCAACCCTAAATTGAATTACATTGAATAGACTGTTAAAGCATGAAAGTACATTTCATGTTAAATATCGTTGTCGGATGAACAACTCAAAACTTTTCTGTTGTAGGTACAACTGGCTAGGTAGTCAGTAGGCTTGATACCAATCTCCGAATAAATGCAGTGGGAAATCATAAACAAAAATAGTTTTACTGCGTTAAAGACGAATGTGAAAAAAAGTCATAAAATTCGCGAGATAAACATTTTTACTCAGAAAGTCCTAAGAGAGAGTCTATGCGGAACCCTAAGACATGGAAGATTACAAGTACATCCTATATTTCTTAGTTGCAACTTGTAGTTCTTCTCCTATTAATTGCCGGTTGGTTATGATTAATGGGTACATCTCATTCCGGCCGTAGCCGCTCGATAAATTATCCCAATAGCTGGTGTTTTGTTTCCGACCGAGTTTCCTGCGCGTTATCTAGTGATGTTCGAATACGAGACCATGACGGCACTTTCATTCATACAACCAATTTCCTCTACGATGTCTAATAAAAGCATTGTGTTTTCTGTAATAGATTAGTATTGTTTGGTTTCCTAGGGAGATTCTTTCATGGTATGTATTCGTAGTATATCGAAATGCAGAACCAATGACTACAAGTTTTGGGCTTATTAATTGACTTGCGTTAAGTACCTACGCATTTTTTCTTACTAAGGCCTTTAGTTACATCCTATTGAATCGTTCGTTGCGTTTATAGGCACCAAGCAAATGGGTATATATGGGAACCGACCGGAAAATTGCCATGACAGCTTACCTCGACGTATATGATAGAGTTTGCTAATGACATTTAAGAAAAGAAATAAACTCTCGAGAGCTCAGGACTATAAAAATTAACCTGAAAGAAATTGAACACCACTAGGACAGTCTCGCAGCAAGACTCTTGCAAAATTAGAATCTAACTCACAGAAACTATGCACCACTCAGGACGTCCGCATGCAATTGCAGGATTAGAAGATTAAATATGCCTTAGGTTAGGTCATTAAGTCTTGTATTAGCGTGAGTCTTGAGTTCGTGGGACACTTCGAGACCAGACCTTACTTTCGGCAGCACTAGTGTTATCTCGTAATTCACATTAATTCATCATCTTAGACAATCCCGACTTTCTTTGAGGCTCAAAGTTTTTGCTGTTCTTTCTAATTAATGGTAGGAATTAAGGCGGAGTACCTTCACAGATTAGCAGATATAAATATTTTAAATCGTGTTAACATCTCGTAAATCTTGTAAATGAAATTGTAATGAATATATCCGTTTTGAATGTCATTATCATCTCATTTGAAAAATCCGGAGGTCCATTCGTTTAGAATGATGTGTTACTTTGTAAAATGAGTTTTTTCTGCAAAATAGTAAGTTCCAAACACGGCTTTGTAGGGTTATTCTTCAAGAACAAATTTTCTTGTCAATCGTCGAATCCAATATTCCTTTGAAATTGACATCAGAATTTAAAATATAGGTAGTTAAAAATTCTATTATTTATGAAAAAAGGCTTACCCATACTTATAAAAGATAATTTTAAGATTATGGATTTGGATTAGGATGGGAAAATAAGCTGTACTGCTATGACAGCTCTGTTGGGATAATTTTTCAAACGCTTTCAGCATCGAATTGTGTATCTAAATAATTATTATGCCTGACAGTGCTTTCGCGCTGCTGAAGATCTTCTTGAGACTATCTGGCTGGTAGTGCGCCCGGTAGCTGGCCACCCCTCTGCACTCCAGCAGAATGAGGGCGGCTGTTTCGTCCTTCTCCATGCATGCTCTACATAGATGACTATCTGTAACACCCAGATTATATAGATGTTGTTAAGGTTGTCTTGCCCTGTCAGAGCACAAGTCACTAAGCGTAGGCTTGACTTAAAGTATCAGCCTATATACTGTCCCACTGCAGGGCAAGATCAAGTCGTCGCTACTATGATGGGATTAGGCTTAATCACCACGCTTGCTTAATGCAGATTGGTGATCACAAACACGAGCTATGTTCGAAAAATTCGAAAAACTAATAGTTATAATTAGCTGTAAAAATTTCGATTTGAGTGCGTCAGCGTCCGTCAAAGTCCATCCTAGAAAAAGACCACAAAAACCACTTTGTGTAACTTTTGTGACCCTCGCGGGGTTCGCGTATAAGCAAGTGTTCAAACTTGCTACATCAGATTATGATCAACAACATGGTGTAATATTCTCAGTTTTCCCTCCTAGTTGACAATTTTGCACTGTTCGCCTACTTTATCTCTCGTTCGTCCAGTCTCTTCGAACCCCACATTTGCATAGTTCCGCCATAGTAGGAAGATTCTAAGTAAGTTGAATTATAAAAAAAAACCTCAATCATAGATTTCGAAGCGTGAAGAAGCATCTTGCAGGCCAGTATGGCAGTGCCAATGGATGTGATGCCGTGTCGTCGCGTCCGTTGTAACTGTAACGTGGGCTCTCCTCTTGCTTATCATCAGGCTGAGGTGAGCCAATTTACTGAGCCACTATAAAAAAAAGATTCAGTAACTTAACTTTTTGGGAAAAAAAGGAAGCCCCTTCGGACAGAAATAAAGTAGAATAATTATTAAGTGACTAAGTTAGTCTTCTATTCATAATAACATTAAACGTTGTAGTGTAATACTTGCTTTTAACATTCGTGGCCCAAGATACTTAAAAATCGTTAATGTATAATTGTCGCATTCTAGCGAGAGGCGCTCATCGAGGCGTTCTGTGTTACTACTGGAAACATTTATACTATGGTTCCGCAGTACACTTTCCGAAGAAAGTTGTAAGTTTTGAAGAATCTTGAAGCCAACTTTTGTTAAAAGTCTTACATTCGGTTCAGTATTCAGTAGCTAGTCTCATGTAATGGCGTTCTTATGAACTTGTCATGTCAGGAAGTAGCAGATAAAGAATGAAACTAGGTAAGGTGGTACATTCTCATTATAAGCAGACGGAATGCCAAAAGTGCCATGACACTTTAGCACTATATTAAATTCACACAACATCTCATACATTGACCTGGCTCCATAGTAAGTAGCTTAAACACTTGTGTTACAGATATCAGACAACAGAGGTATCACAGATATAATACTTAAATACATATATTACACCCAGACACTGAATAAACATCATACGAATGTTTGTCCAGGGTGGGGATCGAACCCACGACCTTTCGCGCATGAGGCAGGGTCACTACTAAATGCGCCATCCGGCCAGTCTACCACAAAACTATAATATCCACTTTGAATGTTTTTGACTACAGTGCATTTCTAATTACCTGCCCACTTATTTTCACAATGGCAATATTATCAGCTCATCTTAGCATTCTAGCTTAGCAAATATGTGCCTCTGCCTTCAAGAAACCGTCCAGTAAAACACCAGGCACAAAACGGCCGTGTATTAAATTTCAATAGGTACCCTTCCGAGCGCTCGCCTGCATTATTTACAAAGCGTCATATCTGAAGGTAGGTCAGCTGTTCAGTGACTTCGAACAAGAACGTAATCGGAGAAAAAACAGTGAAACAACTCCAATCTATTACACCCAAACATCGCTGAAGCGATTATGAAAGCATGAATTATATAAAATAATCTCTATCTATCAATCCAATGTGCCAGCATCTTTAATACAAATTTTATCAATATGGGTCCAGCCATTTGCGCATGAAGATGTAATAAAAATACACGCATACCCACAAACGTTCGCCTTCTTTCGCTTTCTTAATATATAGGTAGACATACGTGTGTGTGTGTGTGTGTGTAGACAAAAGTGGCAGCAGGAAGCAAGCAAGTTTCTCATAGAGGAACCGAAATAGCATAATTATGCGCAGCGCAACCTGCCCTTTAGTTTGAACTCCTGACATAACGTCACTCTGCTTGTTTTTACCTACATTGTGTCCTCTACAGCAACGGACCGCGTTAATTCACACTCCGTCTAGTTCACAGCTGCGTTTCCAGCCCGTTTGTTTCTTGAAATGAATACAAAATTAATATGACATGTAATAACGCTGTAGTTGGTACTGCGCAATGTGGGTCACTGGCATAGGTTGGCACTTATTACCTGTACTAGAACTGGACTAAACCCGACTCAGTTTCAGCTGTGACATTCTTTATGGTGTGTATGGAAATAGTATACAAAAAGTCATAGAACAAAATATATTTTTCAGAGTGGTTGGTAGAACACGTTAAGAAATGTAAATGTTCGGATGTATCCTGTATGTAGGCAGTCCTGTATGTACTTGGCGAAACATATTATTGCCATTCACACACACTCACACGGCCATGGCATTAAGTGTCCAACGCAACACCAGTGGAGTTGTGACACCAACCTTTTATCTTCTTTTCTCCCCGATTGGGTCTCCTCGCTACAGTATACCCTCTGAACTATCCATTCATCTAGGAGCCTTATGTACATTCTAGCTAGAGTAATAAATACTCTTTCAATATCCAAAGAATGACATAAAATAAACGAACTTCCAACCCTTTATCGCTCGGCACATTTTTCTTCGATCCAAGTCAACAACTTGTCCGCACTTTACCACCAACCGAGTACATTTAGTCCGGCCATTACAGAGTTCACTTAGCGAAACCCTTATCGCGATGGTCGTAAAGTCTTCAATAGCTCAGCATGTGTCCTAATAGAGAAGTTAGTACTAATAGCTGCAACTTCTCAAATTAATTGAAGCGGTTGAGCTCACATATTTTATAGAAACAATTTGTTACCTAAACACATAGTTTAACACTAGGAATAGCAATTAGTGTGTGTATCATACTATTGAGATCGGATGAACAGTTAACAAGTTGGGGTATCCAGTAGTTAAAGTTGGGAAATTGTTTCTTATCGTCTTGACAATATGGTTTACAGAAAGTGTTATTGTTAGATAGACTAGTAATATAAACATAAATTCTGAAGATTTATGCGAACACCAAGTTAGCCCAGCGGGTCTGAAAACGCTAGTTTTCAGTTTATAATTATAAAGCTCTTGCTAGTTTTCAGTTTATTATTATAAAAGGTTCTAGGGTTTCTTCCGCAACTTGAAGAAAGGCTACTGAATGTTGCACATCATAATATTTACTTGCTATGGAATCAATAGCATCGAATACGAAATGCCCCGTTGGTCTTGCGGATTAAGTACTGGGCCGTGGTGTCGGGGTCCTATTCCCGGATCGAGCAAAAGTACTTATGTATCAATTTTTTTTAACATAGCTCGGGTGTGTGATGCTGATCAATAATCAGCATTAAAACGTGGTGATTAAGCCTAATCCTATCATATTAGCGATGACTTGATTTCTATGATGGAGGCCTTTGCCACCCTTTGCCCTGCAGTGGGACAATACATAGGCTTACTGTAATCCCTTAACAACAGAATTGTTCTATCAATACGTTTTCCTTAGAATCAGATATTTTACTGTACCTACATACCCATTTACCTCTTTCCATAAATTATTATTCTTCTGCCCTACTCCATGGGTTTGTCGGAAGTTTTTACATTTTTTACAAAATCTTTAGATCATATCACCCACGGTTACCGCAACAACCCTTGCTTCGTATTTCCATAACACGGGGTCCAATTGGCCGCTGCATCGTTAGATACTCTAAATTGTACCAAAACTTTCTTATCATTTGTTAAACTAAATTTCCAAAATTTCACTTGGCTGAACTTTCTATATTCTGGTATTCCTTTGAGAAATATACATTAATATTGCATGGCTTGCCCTCTCTTACGAAGAAAATTGGCTTTATAATAATATCTGGAAGGAGCAAATTATAAGTATTGTGAACACTCTTTGTAGATCGGCCTTTGTGCTTCCAGAAATATGGCTCTTAGAATTTGCGGAAAAGTTATGGGGTGAGTTTGAAATTGGGAATATTACCCGTCTCATCAGTTCTGAATGTGTTTGTCTAGGAAGTGTGTTCAATTATGGTTTCAAAAGGGTTGTATTTTTATTTGTAGTTTGTATAGCGCTAAGCCATTTCATACTCAAACGCATCTTAATTTAGAGAAACTGCTCAAACATGTTTCTGTCACAGTCGTGAAATTACTTAGAAAGATATTAATAGCATGATATAGCTACCAAAGTTAATGAATAAACGTCTGCGTGTTGGAGGTAAGGCTCTCTAGATTACTTTTTACTTTTTTTTTCCAAAATGGTTTATTTACAATACGAGCTACTTAAAAAGTAAATAAACAAATCTAACATGTTACAGTTACTCCATGGTCACTAAACCGCATATAAGCTTGTGT